>JAYKKM010000304.1:240000-488352 GCA_035772405.1 Chrysogorgia sp. JL179-B06
AAATGAAGGAAACACACACAATCGAAATATGATATCCTATTGTTATTAGAGGCCGTGTGAAATTGACATACCAATTACTCATTATTATTACTATTAAAACAATTTATTCTTTTAATTATTAAATCAAACGGTTCTCCTATATCACGTAACGTGTTCTAATTAACCGCCACTTGAAATGGAGCAGCTTTATTTATTTAAAGATTTAATGACCGATTCAGGCAATCGCACGGTCTTTCAGTGTAGTTTGTGCGAAACCAAGGGCGGGATGATTTTGCCGTAACGAACGAAAAAAAGGTTCTTTTAAATTTCCTCATTTTTTTTTTATTTTGTAAAACTTTTTAGCTGTTTTATAATGACTTGTCTTTACTGGTTTGTATAAAGACCACTAACAAACTAATCAAATATTACAGAAAAGTTGCGTTAAGACAGCGCTCATGAGCCAAGACATAATAAATGAGATAAAAGACTTGATTTACTTGAGGTTGGTAAAACTACATTATTTTGGATAAGAAAGGAAAAAACCCAAAATATTTTAGTTTTTTGTAAAATGAAGTTATTTCCAACTTAATTGAATCAAATTATGTCTAACAATTTTCCTGTTAAAAACGAAGCTAAATTGCCATAAAATCATTTTTGTATGTAGGATTCGTGACCGTGGTCAAATATTGCAAAATAACGCCCGGTGTCAAACGAAATAACTGACCACTGCGATATAACTGAACAAGCGTGACGAGTCAGAAATGTCGCTTTTTGGTTCGATTCAGAAGCTTTACAAGAACAAAAACCATAACACAAATAAAAACCTAGTCCTAACCCTGAAATAAAGGAATAGTAACCCTACTTTTAAACAAAACATTTCAATTACTTTGAAAAATATCTGACGCAGAATGGGGGCGGAGTATCCCCTGCACATGTGCAGAACAAGAAAAGTCAGTTTTTTCGCAGCTCAGAAATTTCGCGTGACACCGCGATTAGGCAGACATTCCAATTGCAAGAAAGTCTAAGATTTTGCCCGCTCGCGATTAATAAAAATAATCCCCTCGCCCGGCGCGAAGCGCCGGCCGAAGCGCCGGCCGAAGGCCTGAGGGCGAGGGTGATAATATCGACCGGCGTTTAGTCCCTCATCACGGATTCCAGGCGTAATGTAAAGTCACTTTCAGTTTCCTTCTATATATATCTATATATATTCAGGATCAACGTCGAGTCGTCGATCATGCGCGGCATTGGAAAATTTGACCCTGGTAACTAGATATGGTAAATACTAAATATCTGCATTTGAATTAAAAGAAAAGTACGTGTTTTGTCGGGTTATACGGTGAATGAAGATTTGTGTTCAAAAAGATCGTGAAAAGGCAGTGAAAATGCATTATATCGTCGTCGGAAGATGTCAAGTTCGTAAATCAAGTTTTATACGTGGCGTCAAACTAAAGGTAAACCCGTTTTCGTTTTTTTAAACCTGTTAATCAGTTACAAAGACCGTTTTGCAAACATGTCCGAGTATGTTATTCAGGCTTTTATTTGATGTATAGCATGATTTTCTAGAGTTAGTAGTTCAAAATATATGGTCGTCTGAATATCTAAAATATTTACTCGGAGTTTGTCAAATCCAATCCAAGCGTCGTCGCTTGAAGCGTCGAAGGTGTTAGCTATCAGTTACAAAAATATTTTTGTAGGTATGTGAGAGGCTGTTAATCAAGCTTTCATTAGATATGTAGAATGAGTTCTTAGAGTTAGTACTTCAAAATATATTGTGGTCGGAACATTTCACTTTTGGCATGTCGTCATGGCAACCGAAATTTAAAATTATTATAACATCAACCCAAGTCAGTTTTAGGATTAGGATTTGCGTTAGGATTAGGATTAGCGATTATTTGAATTTCGGTTTGTTCATATATCGAGAAAGCGCCAATCAGACATCACAAAATCACTCTTTGAATTGGAAGGGCTTTCGCTCGAAATTGAATAGTCCTTACACACGATATACCAATAAATTATGTGCCTTATTATGATATTGCAGAATAACAAATGTTAATACAAATTTTGAATGGCAGATTTTATACTTTTATTTAAATTATCCATCACCATTGTTTCACTCGGTCACTTTGCAACCTCATCCACAATGGAATAATTGCAATACTTGATAATTAGCCTATATAGTGAGTACCAGTACTGGTGGCAAGGATGTAAAAAAGTATGGATTATAGTTGTGTTTATACTGCAAGTCTATAGGACTAACCAGGACCAACCTGGCTGAATGCCACCTTGGGCCTGGCTTACATTTTACTGACTTTAATAGTCTATAAACATGCACCACACTGGTTATAACAATCAGTGTTTATACACTCATCTGATGGCATGCTGGTCTGGCCAATGGCTTAGTGTGTTTGTGTAAACACCTTTGTCCTGTATTAGGCCTAGACAATGCCAGTCCTAGGCTTCCAATGTATATATTTACACAGCTTTTGTAGGATATATACTGTATATAGATACTGTATAATTGGGTAGGTTATAACACTCACTGTGTCAGGGGAACACATTAAGGATTAAACAACTCATGGTCATCATCTCACTGACAACAAGCAGCTGAAGGGAATTTCATCTTGAATTAATGATATATTGGTGAAATAATTAGATTAAGCAATGTTCTTTGTTGCATATTATGGTCTAGCTTTTGTCATTTCATCTTTTTGAAATGTGTTACCAGTACTTGAATACCATTGAAATACCGGTGCATGTACATGCATAATTATATAATATAATAAGATTATATATTAATAAAAGCATCGAGCTTATCAATATATAGTCAGACAACTCTCATTGCAAAACTCAAAAATTAGCTGTCTTAGTGTCTTGTTGTGTTTACATATATTGCAAGTCTATAGGACCAAGCTGCCAGCCACGACCTGGCTTACATTTTATTGACTTTAATAGTGTAAACATACACCATACTGGCTATAACAATCAGCATTTACACTCATCTGATATTATGGCATATGCCCTTCTGGCCAATGGCTTAGTGTGTGTGTTTAAATTCACCTTTGTTGTGGATAGTAGGCCTGGACAGTGCCAGTCCTAGGCTTTCAATGTATATTTTTACACAGCTTTTGAAGGATAAATCCCTTACAAAAAAGTCTATAGGCGCCTATAGGCACCTATAGGCTGCCTATAGGCGCCTATAGGCGCCTATAGGTGGGTTGCCTATAGGATTGTATGCCTATAGGCGCCTATAGGCTGCCTATAGGATTATATGCCTATAGGCGCCTATAGACTGCCTATAGGCATATGATCCTATAGGCAATCTGCCTATAGGCGCCTATAGGTGGGTTGCTTATAGGCTGGTATGCCTATAGGATTATATGCCTATCAGCGGATTGTATGCCACAGGTGCCAATAGTTTGCCTACGATATACATGTCTATAATTGACCAAAAAAATAATAATAATTGACCAAATAAATAGCTAAGGTTAATTGATTGGGTACTGGGTACTGAATGTAAAAATAAATTGTCGATGTTGTAAAGCGCATTTGATCATATACACATGCTAATTTGCGCTATATAAATATTATTATTAAATGCTGCACTGTATAAATATTCAGTTTAGATTTTTATCTTTTGAAGGATTTATTATTGTCCTAATTTTCCTTTACAACTCTGGGCTTTGAGTACTTGAACAACAAATTAATCTTCTGTTCTTCAATAAGAAAAGCCAGAACAATTCTTTCTCTAACACACATTATATTTTGTATAAAAACACATTTACGTCATTTACTGACCAGACCATGTAGCAAACTCAACAGGTTTGTGAGCTTACAACCAATGTTGAATTGCAGATTGGATGTCCACAACCCAATTTGTTTTAATTATGTAGAGTACCGGTACTATAGGCATGTCCACCAAATCACCAATACGTTGAGGTATAAGCATCTAACTCATTCAACAACAAATAGAACTTATTATTATATATTTTATTGGATATTATTTAAAGTTTACATTTTTCATGAACAAAATATTTACATCTTATTACATAACTTATAAGTAAGGCCAACAAAAAAATGTTGTGTTTCTGGAAACAAGCTGGGAAAAATTTAGGTCGTTAGGTAGAAAAATAATTTTATTTTGACATACATTTCAAACAAGCTTCCGACTGTGTAGATTTTGTGCAAGCTTCAGACAACTGAAATTTTTAAACAAATATACATACTGCAAGAAGAAACTTCTTATTTAGTTCAAATTCAAATCTTGGAAAAGATGAAAAAAGTTTCAGGTCGATCGTAAAATATTCAGGTCAGTTGAGTTACCACAGAAACGCACCATTTTTTTGTTTGTCTTAATGTTGACATATTCAAACTTAGCATTGTGTTTTTTTTTACTGTTACACAATTTTTAACTGTGAATCAAAGTATTTAACCAAACCCACGTTTGAAAAAAATCCATACTTAATAACAAGTGTAACTGAATTATACCTTTACTCTACCTATCACAATATTGGTATAACCCCACTGGTATTTCATAACTCATAAGACACCTCAATAAACTATTTTAAACCTAATCCCAATAAAACCTACATGGCCAAGGGCATAAATATAGATCACTACCACAACTAACAGAAATGCATTTTTGTTGAATATCTTTTGGGTATAAACCTATTAACTGATTAGTACTACTAACTCTAGCCAAAAAATCTGAAGAGCATGACAAACCACGATCCACAAATTGGGATCGTCCAACAATCTGAAAAGGCTCAACTAGAAGTACACATGCTTCTTCACAAAAGCACGCTATGCCAGGAACACAAGAGCACCCTAATTTAACCTTCACGAGTGTATCTATTCTTCCAAGTGAGTACTTAGCATCTGCAAATTTTACGTACGAATTACAATGACGTACACATCTAACATAGTCAACACCAGAGAATAACTGATGGTTATAAACAAACCTAGAATAAGAAATAACTACCTTATTTATCCTGACTTTGACAAGATCCTGCACAGCAACCACCCTGGAAGCCAACAATGTAACAGAACATCCTCTACCAAGCCCCTTTAACTGTTCATTACACATCAAGTCATGCCCAGAGTCTACATAACCATTGGCAAAAGATTTATAAAGCTTACACACACCAGGATGTGTGTTGGCATCAATGCATTTGCCTGCCAATACTGCCATGTTCTTAGACATGAGAAACCTCTCGCTAATTTGCAGGGGAACTTTCTGCGTTCCTTGGAAAAGTTTCCCAATAGTTCTATTGTATCCTTCAAATACAAAGGTAGATGTTGCCCACAACGGTCCACAATCAAATACAGACTGGGCAAAATGACAGAGAGAGTGTACATTAAACGTGCAATGCCTTTCACCGTAAAGTTGTGCATTGAGAAAAACAAACTTGTTTAAGCAGGCATTTGCTTTGTGAATAATATCTGGAGAAAGAGATTGACCCATTAGATGGTAAATTCCATAAACAAAAAGAAACCAGTGATTTAAATAAACAGCAGGTAATACACCTTTCAAAACAACAAGCGAGTAAAATACAAATGCCCTAAACTCAGATGCCTTCCAGTACCTCCTCATTTTAAAAGACCTTGGACACCTTGATATGTCACTTGGAGGAGAAATTCCTAACAGTCGCTCATCAAGAGTTACCATGTGTCTGCAAAGATAATAAGCTTGATCTTTATTCGAGGAGTCAAGCCAGGTGTTTAAGAACTGCCTTGTCACTCCCAAGAAACCTGCATGCTGTACCTCTGCACAAATACCTTTGACACAGTCAAAGTTAGGAAGAAGCATAAGGATAGAAGGGCCTTTTGTTCCTTGCTGGCACACCCAAGTTGTTTGGCTAGTCAAAGCAGACTGCCTCTGTGACAGGTCTGTTCTTTGTTCTACATTATGTTCATAAGGATACACACGTAGAGGAGGGCCATTGCCATTTGGAAGTGCTGTACCTTCCTGCAAGCACCAATCACAACCAAATGCACCATTGAATTGCTTGCTATTCCTCACAATAGCCCTGGCAATTGCATCGGTAGAAAGAAACAGGGCAAAGAGTTTCCGTTCCACATTTCCAACACATATTCCCTCTGTCTCTAATTCTGTCAATTCAGACACAAACGGTTTAAGAAAGGTATTCATTTCAGGCTTTTCTTTACCGAACCACAAGCCACCCATAATTATGTGCTCTTTGCGCATATGTGGTGGAAGCTCATTAATTGTGCATAATATAGGCCAAGCTGAATAATTTGAAGACTTAAAAACGACAATCCCGTCGGTATTAAACAGCAAAGACAGATAATTTGTTCCTATTATCCCATTACTAACTAAATTTCTATATATCTGACCATGAATTATATCTTCAATTGGCCCAGTATTGCTAGTAGCTAGATCTTTAGGACTTATCAACGCATCAACAACTCTAGTTGATTTTAACGTGTTAATAATTTGTTGTTTGACAGGCAGTCTTACAAAATAGTCTCCATTTTTGTAACTAGCATCTGCATTAAACAGGCTCTGACAGTTTTGGCAAATGGTATTCTCACGTTCAGGACCAAGATAAGCCTTGCAACTCTTACAGTAAAAGTGAACCTATAAGTACATGAGCAAAAGAAAAAGTAATGTTTACAACTTTTAGATTAATTTCATCAATTAATTTCGTTACAATACTATTGTTACGTACAGTGGTGCCGTAACGAACATCCGGTTTGGCAGTAATTGTCTAAATTGTATTAATGTTGTTGGCATCCCCATTGGCATCAATTAACATGAACCAGCCTGAGTGTAAAATGGTGAGTAGAGTTTGAACTTTCTGACATGCTATAACTAACATGTTTGTCAAAATGTGTTCATGTAGGAAATTGTAAATTTAGTTTACAGGAAATTTAGGTTTTTGCTGCTGGTAAGACAAATACTTTATCAATTGATGATCACCAATTTGAATTTCTCAAACCCTGTAGATAGTTGAATTAGGCACTGGATTATTACTCCTTTTAATTGGTGGTCTTTATGGTCTTGAATATTTTTTTGGATTAATTACAGGGGTTGATTTTAGTAATTACTTGGTTTGCTTTTTGTGTAGAGAACATTGTGGGAAGGTGTAGAAATCACAGAAGCACAATGGAAGCTACTGAACTCGAAACAAACAAGTGTGCGCGATTACACAAATCTGCTGTTGAGGATACTATACACACAAGAGGTCCTTGCAAGCAGTTGTTTAACTGGAAAAATTAGCAATGCTTTCAAGTCTAGCAAGTCAGCAAAACCAAAAGTACAAGATGTGGACAATGTCATTTGTAAGTATTTTAAGTATGAAGATTGTAACAGTTTCTCACTATTGATAATTGTTTGGTTACATATTTCTCTTATCTTTTACTCTTATAT
This sequence comes from Chrysogorgia sp. JL179-B06, assembly GCA_035772405.1. Lineage (NCBI taxonomy): Eukaryota > Metazoa > Cnidaria > Anthozoa > Scleralcyonacea > Chrysogorgiidae > Chrysogorgia > Chrysogorgia sp. JL179-B06. Next base: position 247,370 of record JAYKKM010000304.1, read on the forward strand.
AGCAATTATTGCAAGAGAAACATCTGCAGACGAAAAAAAAGTAAAGGCTTCGATAACACAGCTACGACTAAAAGACGACATCTAATCTTTTTTATCAGGACAATAACATGATTTCTTCTTTTTCAACTTGTAATGTAATGCATAGTTTTTAGATAGCAAAGAGAATCCCAGCACTATACTTTAAATAGACGACTTTCACAATCATGCACAGTAGCAACTTTCAAATTTTCACTGGTAAAAACAACTGTTTTAGTTGAAAAGTCATAGGAGCATATTAAAAATAGTAATAGTGCAGAGTTTGAAGCAAATTGGGCAAATAATGCGATTTGGAAGTTTTGCGTATACTTTGCCAACTTTCTATTCCTGTGACTTCTTTTTATACACAATTCGTTTCAAACTTTGCACTTCTACTATTTCCAATAATATGCTCATTCCAGGTAAAACAGTTGTATTTACCTGCGATGAAAATTTGAAAATTAATTGCCACTGCACATGATCGTGAAAGTCGTCTATATGGTATGTAATTTATTTAACACATTTTGTATGTATGTAAAACTTTAGGACCTTATAGTAAAACTGGGTATTCTTTTGCATGAAAACATTAATGTTTTGATTGCCAAAATCACCTGCAAACGTTTTGGGTCAGCAAAGGTTGATGTTTGGTTTGCAACACAAAATGAGTTAGCCTGTGTGTAAACTATTTGTAGTCACATACAGAATATGATCAAAGGTGTTGTATGCACATTTCGTAAATGACACAACATGATAATCCCACTAGTTATTTGCAAATTGCTGCCAAATTGACAATCAGTGTTGCATAGTATACATAGCAATTGCAGAGTAGCATGGCAAAGAAAATCTGGTTTGACCATATGTGTGTATATTTGTTTATATGTATTTAATTTTGTCAATATCCAAACATTTTCACATAAATATATTATTTTGTAAATGATCTGTTACATGTTTGTTTTGATAGACAGCTAAAGTAATGTATGAATCGGAATATTTGAGAAATTCTATAGAAACCTATAGGAATCCTATAGAAACCCTATAGAAATTCTATAGGAAGCCTATAGGAATCCTATAGAAACCTATAGGTAGCCTATAGGAAGCTTATATAAACCTATAGGAAGCCTATAAAATCCTATAACAAGCCTATAGGAATGCTATAGAAACCTATAGGAATCCTATAGAAATCTTATAGGTTGCCTATAGGATTCTGTATAGGTCGCCTATAGGAAATGTCCGAATTGCCTATAGAAACCTATAGGCTTCTCTATAGGTCGCCTATAGGATTCTCTATAGGTCGCCTATAGGATCCTATAGGATTCTCTATAGGTCGCCTATAGACTTTTTTCGTAAGGGATACTGTATAATGTATAATTCATGGGTAGGTAATTAACACTCACTGTGTCAGGGAAACATGTTATAGGGATTAAACAAGTGGTATCATCTCACTGACAAGAAGCAGCTGAAAGGAATTTCATCCTGAATTAATATATATATATATTGGTGAAATAATTAGATTAAGCAATATCGTTCTTTGTTGTATATTATGGGCTTTTGTCATTTCATTTTTTGAAATTGTGTTACCGGTACTTGAATACCATTGAAATACTGGTACATGAATGTGCATAATTATATAATATTAATAAAAGTTGAGAAACAGAAGTCTTCTAAAAGAATAAAAGGTTTATCAGGCTTATCAATTTGGTCTAGGTTAAATTTAGGTATTGAATCTTTTGGTATCTGCTTATACTAACAATTAGACAATAAGGAACATGCAGATTACATTATTACAGTAGGGTAGGTTATGCAGTCTCGTGAATACAATTGTACTTTGAGTAAAATTATGAGTATGCTACTGTTACTGTAAACAAGCATGTTGAAATTTATTATTAAAAGGATAACTGACATAATTAACTTAATTATGTAATATATAATTAATATAATTATTATATAAATTAATAATTATTAAAATTAATTATTAATTTCAATAATCAATAGTTACACAATTGGTTTCTAACCCTGGCTGCAAGACAATTTAGTGTTGGCAGACTTTCCCACTTGGGTACTGTTCAGTACACTACCCACAAATTGCACCCAAAAAATAAGCAGTTTGAAAATCTGTTCAGTTTGGCAATATTAATTAAGCCTCAAACAGTAAGCAGGCGAGGGTTGTTGCGTACACGTATTTCTAGTACGTCGGTATTTCACATCTCCGACTGTTTTACATTCCACGTATATAACATCCATGATTAAACCTTTGGCGTGCAGCAAGCTGGTCTATCCACAATTTTTATACCTTCTTTAACTCCCGCCATAAAATCATTCCACGATTTCACGCTTCCCTGGAGTTTAGACTGACAAGTGGAAACCTCGGTCATCTTTCCTTGCACCATCTGATCGGCTTCGAACCCTGCACCGACTGTATCTTGATTTTGACCTAAAACCCATTTTCCTCCGCCCAAAATTTTTTCACCACGCCTTAGGTCACTTCCTTTAACTGCTATACTGACATCTTTGTAAAGTTTGTACTGTCCTTCATTGCTTGACCATACATAACAAATTGCGTGCCAGTCTTCATCCTGGGTTGTAACTTTGCTTCTAATATATTGCAAAAGTTAAGAAAAACATAAATTTATAAATTGAAATAATATTTGTTGTATTACAGTAACCACCCCTTAACAAGAACCATTCACAGTACATTGCTCGCGATCATGCACTGTAAATTTTAGGGAGTAAAAATTACCGCAAACAGTTGGGGTAGTTTTTTTTCCACAGAATGCCCCGTTTTTCGGGGTAAATTAAAAATTACCCCGCAAACAGGGGTAAAATATTAGAGTATTGGTTACCCTTTTAAAGGGGTAATTTAAGGGGGTAAAATTACCCCAAATGTCGGGCAAATTAGACTTCCACAGAATGCCCCGTTTTTAAGGGTAAAAATAGGTAGAAATTCAACGTGGGGTAAAAATTGCTCGACTATCCGGGGTAAAAATTACCCCCGCCCCCGGGGTAATAAAACACTTTCGCGCTGTCACTTGCCTGTACGTAATTAAAGGTTTACAAATCAAATTTATTTCAGTAGGGTATCCTGCATCAGTGATGACTCACTGATATCAATGAGGGCCCTACAAATAACTAAATACAGACGTCTCTAAACGAACGTGTTCAGGATGAATGAACAACTGTAAAAGCCATTCTTCATTATTTTAACTGTTCTTGCAAATACAAGCATAAAAAAACTGGCGTAAATTTTCATTGCATTGCATAGCCACTTCCACTGAGCAATATTCCTTATGCTGCAGTTCTGCCATTGCAAAGAAAAACTAAAACGTGAATGAACTCACAGATTAAATATAAAAATCATTCTTCTCACAGTTTGGAATATCCAAGACTCACATAAACAAAAATCTATCGATGTAGTCACAACAAAATGGCTTTATAAAAATATATTTAATTGTAGCGATAAAAAATATAGTTCAACATTTAACACTTTTTATTAAATATAGGTTCTACTGACCAAAACTACTACTAAAACTGGCAAACCAAGGCTGCTATTACAAAAGTTAGCATACTTTTAATTATAACTGACCAATCAGCTTTGTTAGTTCCTAAACTTCAAACAAAGGATGAAGGTACGACCTGTCAAAACCATGTCATCTTTTGTTATAAGCACGAGAACTCAGAAAACTGATTTCTCAGTTTTATTTGACAAGAGATACTTTTGTATTAACCGTGGTCAATCTGTGCAGTAACTATAAATAATATATTAATGGTAAACCTATATATACTATAAAATAGATATTTAAACACTACATGCAGAGTTTGTTATTTATCAGACTAATCAGACTATAGAGTACATCTTACTTCTATGTTTTGCCATAAATGTTATATTTCTGGATTATCTTGTAGACAGCTTTTGACTTTTGAAGAATTGTTCCAACATCTGTTCAATATTTGGATCTACCTTAAAAATTTGAAACATTTGCCATTCATTGTTGATGTAGTGTACATACACCTGTATGTGTTAACCTAAATTGCAACAAGATTCATTACATGCATACAGTATATACTGGTAGGCTATTATATCATACCATGCTTTATTCGGAAAATTACCAATGGGTTTCCATGGAGCATTTACTGTAGTACATACAATGGAAACCTCATTAACATTTCTTTTTTTTAATTTGCATACTCAGCATTATTTTCTTTTCTGCCAATTTAATACCACACTTTTCCAAGTCACTGACATATTATATTGCATATAATACATGTAACTACCTGTATACATACTGTAGCATTACATTCTCCCAATTTACTGTATTTAATACCACTGCACTTTTCAAGTCACCAACTTAATGTCATTAATACATTTAAAAAAAATTTGTTTTAATAACTTTATTTTTGGCACTAAACTAACTGATAATTGCATACACTATTAATACAAACATGTATGTATAGGTATGTACAGAGGATATATAAATCTAAGAAAATAAGGGTGAATCTAATGTAATATGCCAAAAATTGGCAAAGCACAAACGGGACTAATTCCCATGTAAGGTGCTCACCAGTAAGATGTAAGTAATGATTTAAAAAGGGGGGAAAGAAAATGTAGTTATTGAGTGTGAACTAAACATGTCAGGATTAATGTTATTAATATTATTAATAACATTAATAATTATTAATTATTTATTGTTATTTTTTATTAATATTATCCAGAATTATAACTATGTACCGTATATAAATTCTGAATCCCAGTTAGGGATTGAACATGTAACATTCAGATTGTTGGTGAGATGCTCTAGTTACCATTGAGCTGGATGGAGAGAGTTTTAGCCAGCCATCTTTTGGATGGCCATACTCTAATATTTATGGTAGTTGGTGGCCTCAATTCAGTATATTGGTGAAACAATGTACATGGTTACTAAGTACTAGCACTATAGTATTGTAAATGTTCAATCAATAATGCTAGTGAGTGCGCACACTTTCAATGAGTTGGTGAAGTAGGTGTACCGTGTACATCCACTGAACACCCAGTTTTTGTTGGTAAGGAGAAAAAGTTTTCAAATTATTTAAAAATCATACAGATTTTTGAAGGTATGTATTAATGCTCTTAATCTTCAGCAAGCATAATAAAAAATATTAGTACTGTAGATAAGATAAACTCATACTTACCAAAATAAGCTCAATAAATGTTTTCAGCTGTTCTTCTCTTTAAGTTTTGTTTAAGCAGGAATGGCAAAATTGCAACACATCTATAATATTTTAAAAAGCAAGTTACAACCTAATTAACAATTAATAATAAATTAGAAAAAAGTTAATGGATTAACATTAATTATGTGACTTTATTATAATTATTTTATTAAACTATCTTGTTATGCAAAATATATACAGTAGTGATTATTATTATGATATATGGATGATTGCCAAGCTCAAATTCTCATAAATGAATCCCAGACATTTTCCCAAGCATTTAATTCTAGTATATAGTGAATGTTGCATATGCCATGTATATATATAGCAATCAAACCAGCATATCATTGTAACCTCCGCTCTCATCCGTTATAAGAGTCTGGATATTATATAGAGCATATGTCACAGGCAATCAGAAGGTTACAGGTTCGAGCCCTGTCTGGGACATTTTCTGAGGATTTGAGCTTGACAATCGCCCATGTATCGTCTGAGCTTGGTACTTTGTTTGCCACATGCATTTTAATTCCATAAAAAAAAAAAAAACTATAACTAATTGACAACCAGTATGCAATTTATATTACATGAAGAAAATCGTTTGATATATGGGGTACCGAATGTCCGAAACCGAAAATTATATTTCTTTATTATATATGTTTATTATGACAAAATTATTTGAAATAACATCATTTTTGTTAAATAATTAAGTTAATGGCAATATTTCTCATTGTTTAAAATACTTTTTCTAACTAAAAAATTATTTTATATAATGTTTTATATAATTTTTCAGTTGTTTTGCATTGTATTTAATAAAATGTTTTGAGTATTCATATTATATGATATAATAATACTGTTTCTACAACTGTAATTGTTTCAAATAAACATTTTAGCCAAATTAATTATGTCATAAAATGTATATTATATCATATAATGAATATTATATATAATATAATGCATATTATATAATATAATGCTTATTATATCATATAATATAAATTATATATACAGTAATTTACATTATATCATTATGTCATATTTATATATTTAGATATAATTATATGCATTATGTTATATAATGTAAATTATATCATATAATGGTTTATATGATATAATGTAAATTATATTATATAATTTATATTATATTATTGGTGGCGAAGAAACTAACCCCAAAACAACTTAGATCCTAATCCTAACATATGATATAATACATTATATATGTTATGGTTAGGGTCTAAGTTGTTTAATTTTGGGGTTAGTTTTCTTCGCCACCGATAATATAATATAAAATATATATAATTTACATTATATCATACTGTATAATCCATTATATTTACATTATATTTATATCATAATATAATGCATTATAATATAATGCATTATGAGATATAATGCATTATATCACATAATGCATTTATATCATATTAATTTATATGATATGATATAATATGCATTATATTACTGTATATAATATGCATTTAATATGATATAATATACATTTTAATGACATAATTAATTTGGCTAAAATGTTTATTTGAAAACAATTACAGTTATAGAAACAAGTATTATATCATATAATATGAATACTCAAAACATTTTATTAAATACAATGCAAAACAACTGAAAAATTATATAAAAACTTTATATAAAATATTTTTTTAGTTAGAAATATTATTTTAAACAATGAGAATTGCCATTAACTTAATTATTTAACAAAAATGATATTATATCAAATAATTTTGTTCATAATAAACATAGTAATATAACAATATAATATAACAAAGAAATGTAATTTTCGGACAGTCGGCATCCCATAGAATAATGCCAAAATGTCTGCATAAAAATATGATAACAACACTTCTAAAACCAAAACTAATATCACATATGAACTCTCTCTCTGAACTTGTGCTTTTCAGCAAGGATTTAAATCTTAGAAATGCCCTGTTGTTGATTGTTTTATATTCATACCTAATCATCATTTACAAATAAAGGTTATGTAAACGGTTAATCTCGATAAATGTTTTGTTATAACATACCACTTTGTTTCCTAAGACCAGATAAATGTTGGCTTTCTGAGAACGTTTATCAACACAGTCTTTACACCTTAAGTATCCACATCTCCATTGAAAAATTATAACTAAAATACAAAGTTTTTGATAAGTGACAATTATATATTTGATTTTGTATTGATATAGCTGCTGCAATCAAACATTCAAACATTCGTTTAGCACAGAGTCAGACTACCTTCGTCTTCGAACTTTGCTGAAGCACTGCCGTATTTACTCCCGCAGCCAGTATTTTGTTAGCCTTGGGCATAGGCTAGTATTTTGTAAGACCGACGAATAATTGATGATCAGCCATTTCTTTAGACAATTGGTATGACACAAACCAGCATATTATTAAAGTTTTTCAGCAATTCAGCCACAGAATATGTAATAGAACGGGATGTACTAACCGTAGAAAATTCGCACACCTCCTCGCTCTTTTTGTTCATAAATATATCAAATTCACTCCTCGTAAGAATCCGCCATTTTGAAAATATATTGGCATCGTCCCAGTTACCCCAAACGTATGGGGTAATTTTTACCCCCGTAATCCCAATTGCAAAACTACCCTCCGTTACCCCCAACAAAGGGGTAAATATTTGGACATATTGCCCCAGATCTTGGGGTAGTTTTTACCCCCTGAAAAGTCACATTGAACATTTTACCCCCAAAATGGGGTAATTTTTACTCCTTGAAATTTACAGTGTGAAGGATAAGAGCACTTTGACCACAATGGTGAAAAAATATCACCCTTACGCGAGGACGATCAGGAGCAAATCCCTGCAGTCCTTACATAATTTTTTTCAGCGATGCTAAAAGAAATGTAGGCCATCAATTCCAAGATTGAAACGACGCATGGTGATCTCAATAACCTCGTGATGGAAGCCGAATGCGAAGCAAATGAAGATTTTCTGTCTGCCGAAAACGATGGCCAGGAAGGGGCCGAAACTGAGTCTATAGACAAAGGAGTGGCACACTGATTAGTTATTAAAACCAACAGCAAAGCCAAAGGGGGACAACTCCACGGCCTTTATAGCTCCGATATATTCTAACAGTTATTTCGCTTGATTTAGATCTAAATGAGAAGACAGGAAACGCCACTCATGACGGCTTGGCTGGCATTATTTCTAATCTACTCGAAAACAAGCTGCCTGACGAGAAGGTATGCGAAAAATTTAAAAGTACCCCGTCCTCAGAATATCGCCAACTTGAAGACTCCACGAGTTAATCCATTAATCTGCAGCCAACTGACACTGGCCGTGCGAACGAATCGCACAAATGTCCGGAAACACAGCATTTGCTGTTTAGCGCCATTGTTACAATGTCAAAGGCCGCCTGTGGTGCTATTCAAAGCAGTGACAAAGAGTTGGTTAAATGATTTATCATTATTATGTGGGAATAGTGAAAATCACGCAAGCTTTGGATATCGGCAGTTCACATTTCGGGAAAATCCTCTGATAACCATGAATGGATGCTACAAAGGATATATTTCCTTGACATCCTAAACCAGTACCCAAGTTTAGAGATTTATCTATTTGCAAGTCGGCTGAACAACCAGCTTGCTCAATACGCATCGTGGCAACCAGATCCAAGATGTGTTGTAGTATATGCTTTTACGGTGAATTGTTGCATCAAATGTTGTTATACTTTTCCATCTTTTAGCCTGGTTCCCAGGTGCATCCAAAAGAAAATCCAGGACAAGGCATCAGGAGTACTGATAGCACCATTTTGGTCAACACAGACCTGATTTACACAGTTTTACAGTTACTACACAATCATCCATGGGTTATGAAATCATCGCCATAGCTGATACAGCACCCTGTCCAGAAAGAGCCACATTCGCTCAGCAAAACCGTGCAGCTGCTAGTTTGTCCTGTATCAGGAATTTCCTGGAAGCAGACATCTAGAACTTTAAATAGAAATTACCAATATCATCATGTCATCCTGGCGGACAGGGAGAAAGAAACAGTATGTTTCAATCGGAAAGTGGATGAATTTTTTTGTGTGAGAGGAAGACTAATTACTATACACCGACATTGAATGAAGCGTATTCATTCACCAAGGACTCAGCTACTCAACCCTGAATACAAGAAGATCAGCACTGTCAACCCTTGCTTGTTTATACCAGATTGTGAGACGTTTAGCACCCATCACAATTTGCCACCCAAATACAGCCACATCTGTAGTACTAACATACCTTGCTACACTGGAGGCAAATGAATCATTGTCGTTAAAGAACCTTTACTCTTAAATTAGTTACGTTAATATTGTTGTTTATGGGCAACGAGGAGAGGCAATACACAGCATTAGTTTAAAGGAAACTTTATCATAATACTCATGTCAATTTCAGATTTTAGAGCATATGAAGACCAGCAAGCCAGGGATTGGGATTATTGTTATTGACATTCACAAATATGCTCCAGATGAAGCAGTATGTCCAATTCTAACCTTGCAGGAATACTTGGGACAAACCAAATCCTTAGGAAAACATGAAAAACTAGAAGACACTAAGAGAAAGCATACCTCCGTCAGCGAAAGTCACGTATTTATGCAAAATTAAACATGCATAATACGCATTCAGTTTGTTTTAGCCCGGAAAAGCAAAACAAACTTTTGTAAATTTCTCACCAACTTTTCATCGAAATTGAACCAAAAGTTGATCGGTTTGTCCTTGGTCTACGGCCATTTTCTCCACAAATGTTCGTATAAACTGTTTCATAGTTTTTTTAATTATCCTGCTGACAGACAAATACACACACGCCAAACACACACACAAACAAACCAAGGTGAAAACATAACCTCTTGCAGGAGGTAATTAGTTACAAGAAGCCCCATCAACCTGTTTCACGTGATACCATTTCTAGTTGGGCTAGAATAGTTTTAGATGCTGCTGGCATAGAGACCAGTATAAACGCATCGCATATTACTCGGGCAGCCTCAACATCCAAGGCTTAAAACAAAGCTGTACCTTTAGATGTATTAATGAAGGCAGCAGGATGGAATTCTGCTAAGTACTATAACAAACCTATCGTAGTCTATGCTAGCCACATGTCTACAGCTGTACTATGGTCAGTTTAAATTTTGGTTGTGTGTATGATTGAATACATATTTTCGTATTCTGTATTTCGATAGTTTATGCTGGGCACATCAGAGCTTTAAAGGGCTCTCACTTCGTATACCGGACACAAAATATTACATCATTGAAATATTTTGTTTAAAAGTATGGTTAGTATTCCTTTATTTCGGGGTTAGGACTAGAGTTTTTATTTGGGTTATGGGTAGGGTTTTTGTTCTTGTAAAGCTTCTGAATGTTGAGAAAATAACCTTGATATGTCTACGACGTAGTATGTGTCCATTGTGTGTCTGGTAATACTAATAATACTAGTCTTTAATAAATACTGCGCAACAAACGGGCGAGTTTACATAAAGTGAATATGTACTAAGTTACAAGAGAATTATTAAATAATAAATTCTATGTCCATAAAATTATATAAATTTAAAAAGACACCTATTTATAAATGTTCTTTTAAATCGTTCAATTCTTACTTTTGGGAGAAAAAATTAATGTCCACGTTTACGCAATATTCTCCCTTGTTTTGGAGGTAAAATGTCATATAAAGAATGATTAGGATTACAAGACTAGTAATTAGTTTCCACATCTTATTATCTCTATTAGCCACTTCATCAGATATAAGTATTTATTATATACACAAGCTCTGGATATGAGCTATTCTGCAATCTGATTGGTTCTCTACTAATAGAATATCAGCTAATATCCTACTAGTAGAGAAATCTAGCAAAATGGCTGCCAGATTTGCAGAATGAAGTGAAGTATTTGATGGTAGGTAGAACAACTAGTTTTTACAAAAAGCTGAGCAAAATTTCATGTTTTTAGAAAAACAGCGACGTAAAGTGGCACTGCTAGAAATATTTTTGGCCTTTAAAAAATTAAATTTTAGCATCTATTTCTAGAATGGTTTACGAGTTCAAAGAAATTTCACAAGTACATAACAGAAATGTCCAAACCAGAATTGAATTCTTGTTTAAAGTAATTTTACACTTCTGCTAGGCAGAAATATGGCTCGTATTACAAAAAAAAAATACAATGAAGTCCATTAGAGCTGCCATTGATAGGTTTCTCAAAAAAACGTCAAAAGGTGGCCTCTGCGACACCGAAGATGAGTCCGACGGCAAAATCTTCCGTATTCGAGACTCAAGCATCTGCCCTGTCGAAACGATCCAGAATTACTTGAATCACCTAAATCCTACTTGTGAAAGTCTCTTTCAGCGGCCAAAAGATTCAAAATGCAATAAGTTTGATATCAACAACGTGGTTTGTTATTCAAACATGCCAGTCGGCGAAGCTACGCTGGGCAATTTGCTTCGTGTGATGACCAAAAGAGCTGGTATTGATACTCATTTGACAAATCACTCTATAAGAGCAACTTCCATCACGGTTTTGGCCAATGCTCATGTAGAAACCCGTTTAATAAAGTCTGCAACCGGCCATATTGCGATACATCCATCGAGTCGTACAGCTGCCGTCCATCCGCACGTCAACAGGAGATCATGTCGTCGATTTTGAGCAGCTACATTAGCCCCAACGACTCAATAATTCCTGCAATCGTGAATCAAACAAATCCAGATAATAAAGAGAACCATATTTCTACGCAAGAAGACAGTAGTTCAGCGGATGTTCCTTCAGTTTCTTTTGGTCAACTTGATGCACAGTCGACAACGGTTGTCAACAATCAGTCGATCACATTCAACGAACAACAAAACAGCTCCACAACAAAAAGTCCAGTGTTCAACTTTCACCATTGTAATGTGAACATTTACAACTGACTTTGCTGAACTCAGTTCCATCATATATATGTTTTTTTCGATCGTTTTGCAGAGCGAAGAATGCCTTCCATGCGTTTCACTTTCACGTGACATAATTTATTCACATTTTCTCTTCGTTGCGCATGGCGGATGTAGAGAGAAAATTTAATTTATTCAATTACTTGTATAATCAATTTGCAATTTTATGTAGTTCACATCCAGAGCTTGTGTATATAATAAAACAGTTATTCCACTCACTCTTATCGTATATGGCTGATAGCCGACTCGGCTACCGCCTCGTCGGCTATCGACACATATATACGACTAGAGTTCGTGGAATAACTGTTAAATATTTAGTGGTATAACCAAATTTAAAAGCGCGTTTACAAAAACAATCGATACGACTCAGATATTTATTTTCGTAAGCACAGCCCCATACCTCAATGCCATACAAAAACAAAGACATGATAAGACTACCAAATAATGCACAAAGTTGATCCTTGCTATAACCATAATACTTACAAACTCTAAGAATATATAAACTACTACCAGTTTTACATAATAATTTATCAATTTGAAGATCCCAATTACAAGGATTTTCATGAAAAATAATTCCGAGTAGTTTAAGCCAATCCCTGCGCTCCACTCCAGTTACAGGACTGGGAAGAGGTTTCGATGTCTTCCCTCTTACAACCATTCCCCATTTCTTTGAAAAATTCAATGTCATACGGTTGACTGCGGACCAGTTACTGATGTTATTGACTTCAACAGCACTTAAACGAAGGAGATGCCCTTTAAAGACAAATGCGATCTCCTGCCTGGGTGTCATATGATAGAATTGAGAAATTAAATGATACTTACCTGTAAGTGGGAGTTTGATGGAGATTCTATCACATGACGCAGATAGGCAAGAGATAACATGCCCACGCTGTCCCTAACCCACGAAGATAATGGGTTATGTGTCATGATTTGGGTCCATATATTTGTGTTGTGATGCACCAATCATGATTTAAAGAATGAACCAGCGCAACCTCTGTGCTAATCATGGTATCTCCTGCCTCGCTGTGTCATGTGATAGAATCTTCATCAAGCTTCAACTTACATGAAAGTCTCGTTTAATTTCTCAATTTTAAATTATTAATGTCGCCATTACAAAAAAATAATCACAACAAATAAAAAGAGATTGGGACACCGCAAAAGTCAATAATAATAATAATAACCAACTTTATTTATAAGAGGGTGAAACACATAACAGTTAAAAACTGAATAACCAGTGGCCCTCAATGTCAATTACTGCGGATCCAATTAAAGTACATTTAGATCATAAAATCCTGGCTCAGTGCGTTTAAATCACTGCTGTTTTTGATTTTATAAATCTGACATTGGTTAAATATATGTATATGAAAATTTGACTAACCCAACCGGGAATCGAACCCGAGGTCTCCGAATCAACGCATCGGTGCAAAAATTAGAATGTTATAGTCCAGCTGTTAAAATGCCTATGTCAAGGTCAGGGATTTTGCATACTTCGAATATTTGGGTTATTCTAAGAACAATTGTAATATATATATTGTCAGACGCAAATCTAATCTTCCTGGACTTTTTCGCTCTCGAAGTTGGCTATTTTGCCCTTTTTTGGCCTTTACCGTGAGATGGAAAGTACTGGTGACTACTGTTGAGAGAATGGCGTTTGGCGCCGGAAGCGACATCATATTGAGAACGCCTCAAAGCACAACAACAGTAGAACTATAAGTCTCGTGTGCTGAAATAGTGCTCAAAATATATTTTCGCGAAATTTTTTTCATTTTGATTTAAACTTTTACGGGAGCAATGTCATCGAGATTTTACGAGTTAAATGACAGAAACTAATTTATAGCCGGACACATGGAAGTCGAAGACGACGTATTTATCGACAAAACACTCCGCAACACAGAAGATAGAACAGCCGATACCATACGAAGGCGAACCTGTCGCCGATGCAGACTGGATCGCGAATTACAACGAGCAAAGACGTCTCGAGCAGAGTAAATAATACAGTTTCTGAGATCGCGCTTGAATAGATGCGTTGCTGTGGAAATGTTGGTCAGTGTTCTTATATTATTATATATAGCAATTAATACATGTATTTTGTTTCGTTCTCTGCCAGCCACTACAGACAATATCAAAATCGAATTACTACTTAACTGTATTCAATTTTTTGTCCTTTCATTCGTTTTTGTCCTTTCAAATGGAATTTTCCAAAGTACGCAATTTAATGTTTTTTTTGTATATTATGCGGAATTTTTAAATTTTTTCAGCAGAATCAACATTTATTACAAAGTAATGCAGACAAATCACAAAAGAATCACATTATTGGACCAAACAAAGCAAAACGTGAGAGTTAGCATTGCAAATTTAATGCGCAAAACACGGTGAAATTTATTAAAAATAAAATTCTTCATATTTTATAAAGCATGGGTAATATAAAAAATTGAATTTTGCATCCAATCATCGTGCAAGGAAAGCTGTAAATTTACCAAAAACGGTGTTTTTAAAGCACAAATATCGGTTTGATAGCCTAATTATGCTGAATATTTTTATATATCATACTTTTCCACAGAACTTGATAAAAAAGAAAGTATAAAGCATTCTAGAACTTGTGGATATAAAATTAAGCTATTGAGGATAAAAGGGTTCAGAATTTCTGAACACTGGATATCTTAAATGAAGAAAAGTTACCAGAATATCGTTGACTGTGAGGTAAAAAAGGTTCAGAATTTCTGAACACTGGATATCTTAAATGAAGAAAAGTTACCAGAATATCGTTGACTGTGAGGTAAAAAAGGTTCAGAATTTCTGAACCCTGGATATCTTAAATGAAGAAAAGTTACCAGAATATTGTTGACTGTGAGGTAAAAAGGTTCAGAATTTCTGAACCCTGGATATCTTAAATGAAGAAAAGTTACCAGAATATTGTTGACTGTGAGGTAAAAAGGTTCAGAATTTCTGAACCCTGGATATCTTAAATGAAGAAAAGTTACCAGAATATTGTTGACTGTGAGGTAAAAAAGGTTCAGAATTTCTGAACCCTGGATATCTTAAATGAAGAAAAGTTACCAGAATATTGTTGACTGTGAGGTAAAAAGGTTCAGAATTTCTGAACCCTGGATATCTTAATTGAAGAAAAGTTACCCGAATATTGTTGACTGTGAGGTAAAAAAGGTTCAGAATTTCTGAACTCTGGATATCTTAAATGAAGAAAAGTTACCAGAATATTGTTGACTGCGAGGTAAAAAAGGTTCAGAATTTCTGAACCCTGGATATCTTAAATCAAAAAAAGTTACCAGAATATTGTTGACTGTGAGGTAAAAAAGGTTCAGAATTTCTGAACCCTGGATATCTTAAATGAAGAAAAGTTACCAGAATATTGTTGACTGTGAGGTAAAAAAGGTTCAGAATTTCTGAACCCTGGATATCTTAAATGAAGAAAAGATACCAGAATATTGTTGACTGTGAGGTAAAAAGGTTCAGAATTTCTGAACCCTGGATATCTTAAGTTAAGAAAAGTTACCAGAATATTGTTGACTGTGAGGTAAAAAGGTTCAGAATTTCTGAACCCTGGATATCTTAAATCAAGAAAAGTTACCAGAATATTGTTGACTGTGAGGTAAAAAAGGTTCAGAATTTCTGAACCCTGGATATCTTAAATGAAGAAAAGTTACCAGAATATTGTTGACTGTGAGGTAAAAAAGGTTCAGAATTTCTGAACCCTTGATATCTTAAATCAAGAAAAGTTACCAGAATATTGACTGTGAGGTAAAAAAAGGGTTCAGAATTTCTGAACATCAGCCACTCACATTTTAACTACAGTAAAAACCCGCTAACAAGAACCTACCATTATTAAGAACCGCAGGCTGAAAATTAAGGTTTGGTTTATATAAGAACATATAAGAATAATAAAAAATATAGGTTCTTGTTAGCAGGTTTTTACTGTACTACTTATTTATCCAGAAAGGGTTCAGAATAACCTACAGTACTGCAGTACTACAAGGAAACAAACCATACCAAGAAAGTAGGGAAAACTCCATTTTGACTGTTTTGGGATTTCTCTCATGGTCTGGTAGTGGTATGGTTAATCCACTTAGATTTGGTGACTTATACCCTATTATCCTGAATACACAATACCATATTGTTTATTAACCTAAGAGGTCGATGTAAATAGAATTAAAACATTGATAGTAAAGATGTTACCAGAAATGGGATTTGGTTGTTAGTTAAGTTCTTGAACGTTCATCTCTGTACCAACGTTTCAAATACTTTCGAGTATTCTCCAGAAGATTATTCTCGTCATCAAGATGGAAATTGCAAACAATAACAGAATCTTTTGTCAACACATCACTCCATGGGGTGATTTCTTTGCCAGATTTCACCAGATGAGGTTCCCATGACTTTGCATAGGTACCTTTCCAATAATGGATTGTAAACTCATTTTCCAACACCTCCACCACTTTGCCAATGACAGGGGTTTTCTTATAGTTGCTTAAAGATACGGCAACAAACACACCAGGAGCCAAAGCCACAAGAAAGTTATCATCCAACTGTACCCCTCGGGCAGCCGAAGGCTGATAAGCACCTGTATAAATCTAATGGACAGAACAAAATGTTACCAAAATTTAAAAATCATATTACATGTTGTGTAAATTATGGGGATTCTACAATCTACATATTCATAATATTTGGGTTCTACCAAAAATAAATGTAATATATCTTGTTGTTCAAAAATTATATTTTCATGCCATTTGCCCCTGCTAAATTTCATAGGGAGTGACATCAACCTAGGGACACAATATTTTGCAGCGTTATTCAACAGTGAATGTTTAGGAATTGAGTGAATTTTGTCTAAACAGGCTCTTTAAAGTTCAAAGCCAAACTTCCTCTATATTTAATTGCTGAATCACTCCGCTGAATATCGCGTGTCCCTGCATTGATGTCACTTCTTGTGAATTTTAGTGCGGGCAAAGGGCATGAAGATGAAATTTATAAACATATATTACAAGATATATTATAGGAGAATCCAAAGATCACAAATATGTAAAATCCCCACAGGCAAGGTATTATGCAAGTCAGAATCTGGGTATATAACCATGCAAATCAACCATGAGTAAGCGCATGCGTGTAATAGTCAATTACTAGTCCCACATGCTTAGTCTCTCTCTCGAGTCTATTTATTTATTACCCCAAGTATGGGAGATGAGGGTGGTGGACAAGTGGGGTCGTGTCTTAAAAGTTGTAAGGCGGGGGTTGGGAACAATTACTTTCATGGTTGATATGCATCATTGAGGACCCAGGTTTTGCCAAGAATTATACCTGCCCAGGCTGGATAGGCACTTTAAAATATACCCAGAAGCCATGTCAGATTTCCAAAGTATTACTATAAGCTTCTTTCAACAAATAATCTCTAAAGGCATTAGCTTAAAAAACACGCAATAGCCATTTTGGAATTACGCTGTAGACCTTGGGATGTTATCTGGCATCCCAAATCCATAAGTTAAACTTATGTTTATCTTTAATATAATAATCAATTAAAAAATTTACCTCATCAAGGGGAGCAATTTCTTTTTCTCTAAACTGCATGTTAATGTTCGGAGTTTCTTCTGACTGAGAAGCCGGCCTAAGCAAATTGTTCTTTAAGTCGAAGATTGGACATCCGTTTAAATCTGTTGTCGTGTCTTTGTCAAGGCAATCCAAAAAATTATCCCACCATTCTTTAGAAGTTGAAGACATAACAGACTCCCATTTGCGTAAATCTTCTTTAAGCTTTGGAATTTCTGCCTTTGTATAGTCTGTTGGAAGCAGCTCAGGCGCATTTTCAGGACATGTCTTGTTGACGGAAAAAAAGCGAGATGAAATTGATCATTCCCAGAGCCTGCGGTATTTGTGACTCATGTTGGCTAAAGCTGGTTACTTCATGTAAGCGTATTCCAAACACAACTATAATCATTAGGGATACGCACATCATGCTCGAAAATTTGCCTATTATTCTATTCCTTGATTCCCTTGACTTTATCCTATTGTTCTTAAAATTTTCCTCTATTATTCCAAAATTATTCTACATCAAGTCGATGTTTTTTAATGCAAAATGATGTGAATATGCATAACGCCATTATTAGTTCCAAAAATTCTACGTGCATACAGCGCCGCTGACCCGCGGACGGATGGCGCATATGCTAATTAATAATAATAATAATAATAATAATAATAAAAGACGTCTTACAACAATATAAAACTTATTACAGTTTCATTATAAGATAAAGCCTACTACATATACAGTATTACCACTAAGAACAAATAACTAGTATTGCTGACTTAAAATTACCCGGGCGTGAACGCCTGCCACGCACACGCCACGCAGGCTAGGTCCCGATTTAAACTCTTTGTTTAAAACACTTTAAAACAATCACCAAAGTCCTGGTAACTAGATTGGATAATTTGCATGGTGGAACTGTTCGTATATAATAATTATTGTCCATAGGATATCCTTATCACTTTGAGAGATTATGCATTCCATTTGAAAACTGAAAGCGTGAGTATACAAGTAAAATTCGTTTAAGGCTGCTTTCCAGTACCGCGTTTTTCTACACGTGGCTCGGTTTCCTTTGTTCTCTACAGGTCTTTATTTCTGATATTACACGCATGGGAAACCAACTGTCGTAAAGTTGGGGGCGGTTTTGAATATTTCCAGGAGAGTGCGGGGCTCAAAAATCTATTGAATTGAAATTATGCATGACTACTGATGAGGTTAATAACTAGTTATCAACCTATAAACTGTTGTTTGGAGCTTTTGTGCTAAATTCACATCGGCCTTCAATTCCCAAAATCTGGGACAGATCAAACCCCTGCAATTAGTCAGACAAGCTGACAGCCTGACATCAAACCTATTCTGCGTTATAAAAATGTCTTCGTGAGATGAGACCGAAGAGACCGGCTATTATCATTCTGAATATTCCACATTCACAGTTCTGTTGACATAAAAACGCATGAAAAATACTCAGCTCACACTACGTTTAAAAAATACAAAATTATTTTCAGAATACCTCACCAATGGTGATATAAGGTGGTTATATACCTTAGACCTTGGTATTTAAGCGATATATCAATCCTCTGGCTTTGCCCTCGGGTTTATATATCGCGTAAACACCTCGGTCACGGTATATAACCTATACATAAAGTTGAATATGGTTCAACTATTCAACTTTTTACATACGTTTATGCACGTGGGCAAAAATGCAGAACTGGAAAGCAGCCTTTAGACTAGAAGTGTTACACCAACCTTCAATATTCGTACTGGACCCATCCAATTCTCACCGCTCCATTTCCTGTAATGCATTACTGCTTCACCCTTTTCATTTCACACAAACTTAAAACAATGTGGCCTCACATGTTGGTGAATATTGTGACTATGGTTATCCAACCATTCTTTGATGTCATACATCCTCTGAGGTTTGACAGATTGGGGTCTGGGTTTTGTTGTGCAATTTTCAAAAGATTCACAGAGACCTAATAAAAATAACTTATTTATATTTTAAAACAACACATAGTAGAAACCGGTATTATCAATCAATATGTGAGCATAATTTCCACACCAGCCTCCAATTACATTTTCATTCTTAGCACAGGAACAAGGCAATTACTTAAATACCAGTCAGTTCATACAGCCTTGATTTTTATTAAGACTGGATTAATTAGGCACTTTATATGAACATTCTTGAATAATATGAGGGCTGCTGTCAATATTTTCAAATGGCATCAGGGAAACTATGCAGCATTATGTAACAATTATTCACTGAAGGCGAAGTGAATACCTGTGAATAAAAACTGATACAAAGCTGAGGTTATTAATTCACCGATATTCACTGAGTCTGAGGTAAATAATTGTTTTAGTATAAATACTTCACTAATAATCAAACTTTAGCAGTATGCAAAAGCTAATAAACTCCTTTTTCATTGTTTGATGCAAACTTTCAGAATAAAAAACTGAAATAAAACTATCCATCAAAAGTGTATACATCTTGTAAACGAAGGTGCTTGGAAAATATTCCAAAGAGGGCATCAATGTCCTCATGAGTATGCCCAACTGGCAGGAAATTCCCCTTAATCTGAAACAAAACAAAAGCTGTATTTTACTAATTGTAGAAAAGATCTAACTATTGACAGTTGAGTTCCTGGCTAGGAGGGCTGGAAATTTGCCATATAAAATGCATAAAGAGTGTTGCAAACAAGTGTCAACATAATTATTATTTGAGACAATATGCTAAATAAGAATGCTTCATAACAAAAGAATGCTTTATAAGTACTATAATTCACAAATAGATGTTGATTTACCTTATCAAACACAGACCATTCCACCAAGAGTGACAACAAGGTAAAACCATACTTGTTCTTGTTTTCACGCCAACAGTTGTCAAGTTGCAAATTTAAAACTGGTGGTAGGCCAAACCGTGTGTTAAGTAATCCCAGGACAAAAATAATAATGTTCATGGTAAGGTTACTATCGTGTTTCCACTGAAAGAGGTCAAAATATCCAAACAATGCCTTTCCCATTGGACATAGACCACTATGAGCAATTACACCAACCAAGTGCGTTCGGAGTCTTTGCAAGTTAGCTGTGGATTTGCACACTCGTCGCAAATTAGGGACATCTGTTTTCGACAGCTGGTCCATTCCGTCTAGAATTATTGTCAAATATCTGGAAGGGTCCCTTTTTGCCTTGTAGCGGTGGCGGTGATATTTCTCTCGCTCATTCCTATATGCAAAGATTAAAGAATGGTAACAGGTTTTAATGCATATAAATAATTATGGCAGTTAATGGCTGTTATGACCTGAAGGGAGAAGTTAATGGCTTGCCAACTGGAAATAAGGGTGATAATATATATATATATATATATATATATATATAAAAATATATATATATATATATATATATATATATATATATATATATATATATATATATATATATATATATATATATATATATATCACTCGGTAATAATATGATGAGATGAAATGTTCTCGAGTGAATGAGCCCAAACCGCGTAAGCAGAAAACAGCTTGCCGTGGCTGGATTTTGAACCCACGACATTTCATTTACTAGTTGAATGCTCTAACCACTGAGCTACACGGTCAAGTCCGATGGAGGACTGGGATTCATGATTTATATACTGAATTTCGTAAACATTCTTGTTTACATCGATTCAGCATAAAACAATACTTAGTTCAGACAGTGATATGTGATGTTATGATATTCATTGTCATATTTACAGTAAGAGATTAGTCACATGCATATATTGCTTGAGAGTTAAATTAGAACATTTGATGCATTTTTGAAGCCAGTTTTAACAAAGAAATATACTAAAACTCCTGGAAAGCTAATCTTCACTAATTCATGCAAAAACAAATATATCCTAGACTGTTCTAAAAAGTAGTCTGCTTGGAACTGAATAATTAACCTACCTGTAACCCTATTCCCAACTTATGGTTGCTCATATATTGAAAAAGTCCAGAAAACCACTGCTCAACTATCAAGGCTTCATAAAAATACATACATTACAAGTTTGATGTGCTGTTGAAGAAGGTCGTCAATTTATTTTCTTTTAACCTTGTCATTTGTATGCTCAAGGACGTTTTTATAATGTGTACAGGAATCACACTTTGTAAACCGGTTTTCCTAAACAATAGACAAATGACATAAGGTGACCATCATAGTATTATACAAGCACCATAGTGTAACGAGGGGGTTGGCCAGAATGGCATAGTTGTGATAGCCATTTTGAAGCATCCTGGGGTATTTAATTAATCATAGCCAAAATTGGCAATTTCAAAGTTGTAACGATGAGTTTGGAATTGTATCATGGGACTGTGTTTTACACAAATGTTTTGCTTGTGTCCGTAAAACAGTTCCATGATGCAATGGCAACTTTGCTCTTATCAGGTCTCTATAACAACTTCATAATGACCAAGTGAATAAGAAAGTTATGTCTAACCTTTGGAATTAAGACATGACTAAACTGTTGTGCCATTATGCTGTAGAACTGTGACTTGCTGACAAAGACTTCATCTTTAAATGCCTTGCACATTTTCTGGTATAAACTGAGTTTGGTGAAGCAAGATGGTAAATGGATTTTGCCAGTATCTGGTTGTTGATCACCAATAGCATTGACCAGAAAGCTTATATCCATGCAGAACAATCAGCTGTTTTTATTGATGTTCTTAATCTTCCTTTGTTGCCATGTTGGTAAAATTCAGAACCTTTCTCAAAGTCACGAACAATTCTGCTGAATATTTTCTGGTTGATTTTATGGGCAGTTAACCATGCCTGTTTACACACTGATTTGCCTTTCACAAAAAACTGTGTTTTCTCATCCACCATTCCTGGGCTTAGGTTGCAACACTTTGTGGCCATAGTGTCCCACAAATTGCTACAGCAAGACTTTTTTCTCCCTATTAGTAACCAATAGAACACATATCATATATAAAGTAGAGTGCTGCGTAGACAGTGTTTTTAATATATAGCAAAGTGAAAAGGTGGTAAACTGCCAATAATTTAGTTTGGAGCCCTTCAAGGGCTCCGCTTGAAACGTCAGTATCTCGTCACCAATAGAACACATATCATATATAAAGTAGAGTGCTGGCTATATCATATATAAAGACACACTTACACATGTATTAAAAATACAAATAATACAGTAAGCATCAATAAGTCAACATGAATAACCGAACTGCCCAAAATCAGGTATTGTTTTAATATAATATATATAAATTCTAGTAAGAATAAGAAAAACAAACTTTACTTGCACTAAGCTATTTACAATTGTCTTACTCTTAAAAACATCTAAGAACTAGATATTTTTCGGGTTTTTCAGTAAATCATAAACTGAAGGTCCCATTACAATTGCTTTATCAATGAAAGCAAATAATAAGTCATTGTTTGCACGGTTTTGGTGCTCTGAACTGTGAAGGTGTTGCTGCAGATTATCATATGAAGTGCTGCATAATTCACAAAAGTTCCTCTTC
Organism: Chrysogorgia sp. JL179-B06; assembly: GCA_035772405.1. Taxonomy (NCBI): domain Eukaryota; kingdom Metazoa; phylum Cnidaria; class Anthozoa; order Scleralcyonacea; family Chrysogorgiidae; genus Chrysogorgia; species Chrysogorgia sp. JL179-B06. Next base: position 270,481 of record JAYKKM010000304.1, read on the forward strand.
AAATATTGTTTCTTGTTATGTTTTGCTTCTGTGCATTTATCTGAGTACTGTGCCAGATAATTTGGTGATAAAACTGTGATTCCTCTTTCAATCATGGAAGTAGCACTTTTGAGTTGGCACAATTTTTTTTCAATAGATAAGTTAACTAGTTGGTTGGCTCGGGTGTGTCTCATCTGATTTATAACTGCAGGTGTTTTCCTGATGGAAGGGTTCTTGCTAAGTCTAATTGTATGGATTACAGCCTTCGACAAAAACTGGTCAACCCTGCAACAATGTTGTGCAAATAGTTCAACAGTGGACTTGTGACTTGTATAGTGTTCTTCAATATCAATAAAAAATATTTTGTTCTTGTACCAACAACTGCATCCACTTGTTGCTAAAATGTGAAAAAGGATCTGGTATCATTTTATGTAGTGGATTAGATACAGTAATTAATTGATGGCGGCCTTGTTCCTCTTCCATCTGCCCATGGGCCATGACACAAATCTGTCACTTCAGATTGGAATAAACTAATTATGCTGCTTTGCATCCAAAATAATTTGCTACACGAGCCCATATATTGAAAATTCTTGGAAATAATTATCTTCTTGTTTATTTCTATTTTATGACAAGTTTCTATTTCATTAGTACCTTGTATAGAACGTGTAGACCTACAGTACTAGTCGGAAAACTTACTGTAACGTCAAATTTTGTTGCTGTTGTTACTGGCAGGGAAAAAAGCACCAAACTTTTCTCATAGACTCATATCTTCAACTGGTTACTAACTTTGAATTTTTTATGAGCCCAAAATTTAATTGCTTTAACTATCTCAGCATGGAGTTTTTGTTTTTTTGTCTATATGTTTTCTTATAAAGAAAAATATCGCAACTCGACTCCACAAAACGAATCACACCAACAGAAAGTATTTCGTGTATGCCTATACACTACAGCTGGATACTCCATGTAAGCCTAAAGCTGGATACTTCATGTAATCCTGTCCCCAACACAACACAACTATAATCCTAAATAAAATTTTGTGTCGGGATCCCCTGGAATAATTTCAAAGCAATTAAATTTTGGGCTCCTATCAAAAATTCCAGTTGATATCCAGTTGAAGGTCTGAGAAAAGTTTGGTACTTTTATCCGACCACCTGACTATACCGCTCGCGATTAATTTAACCTCCACTCGCGAGTACTCGTTACGCGTGAATACTCGTATGACATGTATTTATCCCCTCGCCCTGACGGCGCGAAGCGCCGTCCAGCGCCGAAGGCGCTGGGGCGAGGGTGATAATCTTGACGGGGTGGTAGAATGTCCGGTCGTGTACAATGTCGGGTCGTATATGGGAAGTTAGTTCTGTAAAAAGTTTGTGCCGCGTATATCGGTATCCATCAACCGGACATCGGTTGTCTTGGTTACGATGACGTGCTCACGGGGAAGAAAGTAGGTAAACAAGGATATTTATGGGTCTAAAAGGATATTTATCTAAGGTCGTGAGCGAGAACATAATTTTGTGTTGTTATACTCAAAAAAACGTGAAATGTACGTGAAATGAGTAATTTAAATAACGATTGGCAGAGCAGAAGAGAACGAGAGGGGACAGTCGTTATTAAAAACAAAACCTCAATACTTATGTAACAAAACCAACACAGCAAGAAGGATTGCGACAGAAACAAGTCAAAGCGACTCGAAGACGATATCCAGTGTAGCAGTAAGTGTTTGTTCATATTTTGAAATATACAGTATGTTTATTCTGTGATTAATAATGAGCCTATATAGTAGACTATAGCTGTGTTTCAGTGTTTATACGACCTGGGCCTGGCTACAATTTATAGTATATAAACAAGCATTACTGTATGACTGGTCAGTGTTAATATATACACTGCTGTATAGTGAATAAGGGAGAGATTGGAGTAGAATCCTCATAAAATGATTCTGAGTCCTGGACAGGAATCGAACCTGTAACTTGATTGCTTCTAACCATTGAGCTACCGAGACTCAGATGGAGAGTGAAGCTGGTTACAAATTCAACATAATACATTCGTTTGATATAGGTATACAGTATTGCCTATGTAGCTTGCATTCACTACAGCAGTGTATATATATTTACACATCCAATCATTACTGATATAATATAGTGACAACCCGCGATTTCCGGTCGAGTTCGATAAACATTATTTTTAATACATGAATATGCCTTTTCAGCATAGTTTTTTGGTTAGGGTTGGTAATTTGTTTAGGTAGTTATATTAGGATTAGCATTTCGTTGAATTATAAAAGACTCGATCTTGACTTGAGTGACGAAGGGCTTTCGCTCGAAACGTTGAATGTCTGCCAACCTATAAAATATCTGTATTTCTGCCTACAATGTATACAGTACGTTGAACAATATTTTATCTTCAATAAAACAACCATGTCATGTTATTGTTTGTTAGTTGTAACTTGTATAGTCTGCATTGTGATTGTTCAGAAATCTTTAGACAAATTTTGAAATACTTAACCGAGAGAGTTGTACTATATACATTCTGGGATTGGGAAAAGTTTAGGCATTATTAATAATACTAATAAAAAACAGGATAGCCTGTTGAATGCTAACACTGGTATTGACGGGGTCCTGTTTCCTAACAAATTACAATTATTATTTATTACAAATATAAATTTATTACACATACTGTATTCATATGTACTGTATGTCTACAATATGTTACAAAAACTAATTATAACTTGAAAGTTGTATAAATCCTACAAATGTAGTACTGTCAATTAAGGCAATAGATATTAGATAATGATCTTACATGTATGCAATGAACAAATTCATTGAGATTAATATAGTTCTTTAGAAATGGTGGTAAAATGCCTTCAAAACATTTCTTAACTAACATATGGTACCAATCCTACGGTTTCTATTAACCGATCAGTTTCATGTCCAGACTTAGGAAAGGTCAGTTTCTCTGCCCTGCATTGAGACCTCAAGAGCATCTATCCTCACCAACAATCGGGATAGAATCCCTAATACTGTATTAAAACCAAATTGATGTCCATACATTTGCACTATATGCACCCCTAGACATTTGAATGATAAAGAGAATGCACTTTCTTCCTTCATTCTTTCACAGTCTTTGGTGTCACTGTTCCCCAATTCCGTCGAATACTGTGAATTATTGAACGGAGGTGTCCAAAACAAAAATTATTGAACGCTGATGACGTCACTAGGACAAAGCGCATAACTACAGTACTGTATTACAGTAGTAAATTAGCAACTATAAAAGTTTCAAACAGTAGTGGGCGAGTGGTGTTGCGTATAACGTATTTCTAGTTTATTCATGATATGTGGCAATGCCGGCCAAATCTATCGATGATTATGAGCGCGAAATCCTAGTGGTTAGCAGCTGTTGTTGACTCTCGTGCGGGAGCCGTAACGTCTATTGCATATGGTCTATTAGTGAAGCGAGTTTAACAGCTAATGACTGAGTCATTAGTATTTAGTTTCACCAAGTAAGAACATTTTAGCACTCAGTAAAAAACAAGAGACTAAAATGTATTTTGGGAAGGGGCAATCAAAACGATCAAAGTTACCATGTAGTAAACAAAATAAAACTACGATGTCGAGAGAATTTCTACGACGCCGCGTTACTGAATCAATTATTAAATATTGGTTTCTGCATGTATTTGACATGGTTATTAATATGTTCTGAACATTATTAGTCCTAGGGATAAGACTATGATTTTTAGCCGATGACTTTGATCTGAGGACAGGTTTGGAAAAGGGTTGGCAAAGTCGCCACGCGATTAACGATATTGATTATTGTGAGTATGTTCTTGAAAAACCTTAACAGTAAATACGGATCGATTTTATTTATCGGCATATACTGTAACTTCGATCGCTTCAACAAATAAGTTGAACTCGAAGCACTTGTCACTCGATAAATACGTGCGTATAAATTCTCTCTTAGTTTTGTTTAAAACCATGTCTTGTTTGGTTTATAATATCATAACTTAAGCCTTCGGAAGGCTAAGCGCTTGTCACTCGATAAACGCGTGTGTATATTATCTAGAAGGCGTGTATATTACGAAGTCAGAAATGTGTCGAAATGCTCTCGACCTCGTAGTTTTGTTTGGTTTATTAGTTGGCAACTTTGATCGTTTTGATTGCTACAGTACTTTCCAAAATACATTTTAATTTCTTATTTTTTACTGAGTCATTTTTATTATTTTTTACTGAGTCATTAGTATTTAGTCATGGAGATGCGAGTGGCTCGAGTAACAAGTCAACAACAGCTGCTGACCACTAGGATTTCGCTCTCATCATCGATAGAGTTGACCGGCATTGCCGCATGAATAAATAAATACATGCCATACATGTAATCGATACTGTTGGCCTATTGTTCTCCATTGCCACATGAATGAAATAATGATTTTTCGGTGATTGTAAAAGGAAATGGTTTGGTCGGAAGCTAATAGCCTTTGATAAATTTACTGTTGGAAATGAAATTCGGTAGAAATCGTATATGTAAACCGACGCGATATGCTCAACTACTAATTGACATTATCGACTCGTTTTAATTAAGCATTTTACTGCAATTGCGCAAAACTATACTATTTATAAAACGGTTATGTGCTTCACCATCATATCCGACAAATTTGTATTGCAAGTTGTAAAAAAGAAATTATTCAAAATATAGGATGTCTTAAGAAGAATGTCTTACCTGAACTTTCGGTTTCCGAAAATTGTAAAGATCTTTTTATCCTTCTCTGACGCATTTCTTTTCGCGGATAGGACGGCGTGTTTTCAGTGAAGCAAGTTTTCTCCTTTACACATTTAAGTTCAGAATACAAATAGAAAGATCGTGCACGCGACATTTTACTCCCAGTGGAAATAAAGCTTTAGACCATTAGCACTTTACTCCTGGAGTGTGCCTTCGGCATAAATTCCAATAACCGCCCATGCATCCTTACAAGACTTGCTGTCTATACTATACGATCATTAGATCTTCCTAGTGAGAAATGTGTAGAAGAGTTAAACCTTTCCCGTTCAGGAGTACAGTTTTCCCGTTAACAAGTAAACAGTAAAATTGCTTCGCATAAAATATGTAAATGCTTAACACAATATGACCTAATTAAACTGTACAGTACCACCTTGGCCTTTCGAAAATATATGCTGTTTAAAATTTGAGATCGATAATTTAATAGTGGTTTGCCGTACGTTGAAACACGAACAGCCCGGCCGTGGCCTTAGTAAACAACTTTTCGCTACTACGGTTAAATCTTTCCACTTAAAAACGCAAAATAAAAACGTTAAAAACGTTAAATCTTTTCAGTTTAAACTTATAAGTACATCTCATAAGTTGGCACATTTTTTAACTATAAAACTTTGATAAATATGATGTTAACCCACAAAGAAACTGTTTAACTCGGGACTACGTTAATTATTATACGGTGTAGTTTGTATGAAAAAAAATAATAAATCACCCTTACCTTTTCCATTATGTTGATTTTACAAAACGCGTTTTCAAAAGAGGCACAGATGAGTATACAAACTGGTGTAGCAATTTAACCCTGTCGTCTGAAGAAGATTCGAACAACGAAGTGAAGAATGTGAAATGCGCACTTCTCGCCACAGACGAAGTGAAGAATGCGCGCTCTCGCCACAGGACACTTCGAAAAAAATTCTGATTGGCTGCGACTACTGCGACCTATTAGATTAATTGACCAATCACAATAGGCGTTCCGAGCGCTGCGAGTTTACTGAGAACTGACGGACTACGGAGGTTAACGGAAATCAATTAAGAATTCTGACACATTCCTCTTTGAGACTTTGGCCATAACAAAGTGCCGCTATTGCGTGATTGGTCAATACATATTTGGTTGCCGAACATTCGTGATACTAACCTGTGATTGGTCGATCTATTTTTGATCATGCCTCACACGATACACAATAGGTTAGAGACCCACCGCTACACAATGCGCACCTGACACGGTAATAAAGCCTTGGATATTTTAACTGATCGTTCGATTCGTGATTAGTGTTGGAAGTTACTGGCGAAAGTATGCATGCAACCAACAAGTGGTCGATTAATGTCGAAGACAACCAAGCATACGTGTTTACTACGGACAAGAAGTTTCGTAAAAAGTTGAAGGACTTGGAATACCTCGTGCGCGCTGTAGTTGGGGAATACAAAGAGAAACCATGTGTCACAGTAAGTTATTCTATATCATTTATATTTATTTTTCAGTCATCGGGTTTAATAAATATGTTACGGGGAAGTTTGTTAATGTTAGCTCATGCTTTTTATGGCTCGTTTACACTGGAGATTTACTGCGATTTTTCTTATTCTTGGACATGTTTCATGTTGAGTTGATGACTAACGAAAATACTGCACCATGTCATATTCTTTTGCCTAAATAGTCCACAGCGAAAATCACCGATATATTATACCAGCCTTTACTTTTGATTTCTGACTATAAACTATGCTATGGACTGTGCCTAAAAGTTATTTGCTGGACTTTGATACACATGAGAAGACGATACACGTGTTGCCCGTTTTTTGTCAAAACGACATCACAAGTAATTCGAGAAAATCGCGCACAAACCGACGCTGTTAAAGTTTCGCAATAGCTTGAGCTGGACAGTGTTGTTCAGTATTAACATTAAATTGATCCAAGCTATTTTAGCGAAAAGGAGGCATTTCTAGCCATTTCAGAGGCCCTAAATTTCAAAATGTTCTGCGGGAGTATGCCCGGCCTGCGTAAGACGGTCGCGGGCGTAAAAAGGCGGCGCTGCCAGGGGGTTATGGTTATAAAGCCCATTAGGCGGGGGGTTACGGTTAGGATCTTTGTTGTTCTGGGGTTGGGTTCTAACATTGAATTTAAAACTTAAATTTTCTGTGTAAAGTGAACAAAATTTACTAATTGTTTTGAATTATTGCATTTTATATTTCGAAACTATATGTGTTCTTCACATTTTTGGGGTTAAATGATAAAGGTTTTCTTCACTCCATATATTAATTTATTTGTATAACTTCAGCTTATTTCTAGAGGAGAATTGACTGGAAAGGATGTTGACGTGCACTGTAAAATGGATAGGTACGACTGGTCAGCTAGTGACGAGCCTTTCAACAGCATTGTTGGGATGAAAACTGAGAAGACATGGGTGAAGAAGTGCAACACACTTCTGACAGAGTTACATGTAGCAAAGAATGCATGTCTTAGTCAAACTGTTGAAACTGATGTTGAAGCTGCCGGTGAACTTATTACTGCTCCAGAAGAACATGACAATGACATTTTTAACGAGGGTGAAGCCGTAACAGAGAATGAAAAACGAAAAGCAACCGACCAACTTATTGATGAGTTAACATTGCCATCAAAAAGGCAATGTGGAGGAAAAAATTATGCAGAAGGAAACAAAGCTTTTCAAGCACAAGCAGAGGACTGTCGCATTGGTGAGTAACTTTTTGTTGTCCATGTTGTTAATGGGTGGTCACACAAAAGATCTACAGGTCTCACCCACAGAGAAAATATGTGCATCTTAAGGGGAAAGCTAAAATTAGCTTCAGAGTTTCATCCATTTAATTGTAGGATGTTCGAAGAGAAGGTAATTCTCATGATATTTTATATTCTGGATGACCAAAATAATGCATATTATTATCGTAAGACACTCTCACTTCCGCTTGTATATCATCGTAATTAGACACTCTCACTTCCGCTTGTCTCGGTAACTGAAGCAAAAAATCAATTGTGGGAACTGTGAGTTCTTGTGCAGTTGCTAAATGCTGGATTATAAATAAATCTTGTCAACTGTTATCACTATAATATGACCATTACATCTGCTTTCTGCTGTTATACCAATTTTTATCGCGGCTTGGTGATCGACCCCAAAACCGACCCTAGAATTTTTGGGGAGGGATTCCGTTCCCCAAAGTATCAAATTGGCGTGGCCAAATTCATGACAAAGGCTTTTCTTTCATTATTTAATTGATTTTGGTCTCATTTGTATGAAACCATTACCTACAGTTAACTGGAAACAACATAATTGTCTACTGTGCAATAGTAACCATCATTAATTGTTTTGCTACAAATACATGTAGCATTAGAATTACAATTCCTAAAAGAATTCAAGGTTGTCTTTCAAAAGTTTATGTTAATCATAGGTTGAAAGATGACCTTGCTTTTCTGAATGTGTTTTCTTTTATATTTTCTGAAGTTGTTGGCTGGTCAAGGTTAAGGTTTTTATTACCATATTGGTAACAGGAAATTTGACTGAAATATCAGCCGTTCCTCACGTTGTAAACAATGAATTATTGGCGTTGTAATAGCATAATAACCAATAAGTTATTGGATTGTAATATGTTATGATTGTAAGTACATGCGCGTAACAGTCAATTACTAGTCCCATATTCAGTCTCTCACTGGGTAGGTTCATTTCGCTGACCCCCAGTCCATGGACCACCCGCATGGACCAGGACAGTGAAAAACTGTATGGTCTAGTAGTCTACATATGGACTACCCTAAAAAAAGGATTTTTATGTAGACAAAGTTAAAAATACTTTAATAATTATTATATTGACGTTATATTATAACAAGTTTAAAAGACGAAAAAGCAATCGAGACAGCTTTTCACACTCACTTTCTCCTACCACAACAAAATAGACTGCAAAAAGATAGACGTTTATAGAGAAGGAAAACACTTGTGAACACCAATTTCGTTGTTATATAATACCACATAAATTAAGAATAAATCAAAATTAAGATATTTAAATAATTTCAAGATATTTGAAAAGGTTATATTTGCTGGACGGCCTGTTCCAAACAAAACAAGATAAAGATCAAATAACTTTAAAATGTTCAATGATGATTTCCATAACTAAAAATGCCAACAAGAGTTCATAAATTCTGAACCCTTCATCTGGAAGCTCAGCATTTTTTGTAAGATTTTGCTGAGTTAACATTATGCAAGCTTCAGAAATTCTGAACCCTTTCTACGGTTGTAAACTTTGCATATTTATCTATTTATTTCGGTGTTCGCTTCTTTAGGTTTCAGAAATTCTGAACCCTTCATCTGGAGGCTCAGCATTTTTTATAAAATTTTGGTGAATTTACATGATGCAGGGTTCATAAATTCTGAACCCTTCATCTGGAAGCTCAGCATTTTTTGTAAGATTTTGCTGAGTTAACATTATGCAGGCTTCATGAGAAATTCTGAACCTTTCTACATAAGCTTTGCATATTTATCTATTTATTTCGGTGTTCGCTTCTTTAGGGTTCATAAATTCTGAACCCTTCATCTAGAGGCTCAGCATTTTTTATAAAATTTTGGTGAATTAACATGATGCAGGATTCATAAATTCTGAACCCTTCATCTGGAAGCTCAGCATTTTTTGTAAGATTTTGCTGAGTTAACATTATGCAAGCTTCAGAAATTCTGAACCCTTTCTACGGTTGTAAACTTTGCATATTTATCTATTTATTTCGGTGTTCGCTTCTTTAGGTTTCAGAAATTCTGAACCCTTCATCTGGAAGCTCAGCATTTTTTGTAAGATTTTGATGAGTTAACATTATGCAAGCTTCAGAAATTCTGAACCCTTTCTACGGTTGTAAACTTTGCATATTTATCTATTTATTTCGGTGTTCGCTTCTTTAGGTTTCAGAAATTCTGAACCCTTCATCTGGAGGCTCAGCATTTTTTATAAAATTTCGGTGAATTAACATGATGCAGGGTTCATAAATTCTGAACCCTTCATCTGGAAGCTCAGCATTTTTTGTAAGATTTTGCTAAGTTAACATTATGCAGGCTTCAGAAATTCTGAACCCTTTCTACATAAACTTTGCATATTTATCTATTTATTTCGGTGTTCGCTTCTTTAGGTTTCAGAAATTCTGAACCCTTCATCTGGAGGCTCAGCATTTTTTATAAAATTTTGGTGAATTAACATGATGCAGAGTTCATAAATTCTGAACCCCTCATCTGGAAGCTCGGCATTTTTTGTAAGATTTTGCTGAGTTAACATTATGCAAGGTTCAGAAATTCTGAACCCTTTCTACGGTTGTAAACTTTGCATATTTATCTATTTATTTCGGTGTTCGCTTCTTTAGGGTTCAGAAATTCTGAACCCTTCATCTGGAGGCTCAGCATTTTTTATAAAATTTTAGTGGATTAACATGATGCAGGGTTAAGATATCTGGAAGCTCAGCATTTTTTGTAAGATTTTGCCGAGTTAACATTATGCAGCGTTCAGAAATTCTGAAATATGCATAGTTTACAACCGTAGAAAGGGTTCAGAATTGCTGAACCCTGCATAATGTCAACTCGGCAAAATCTTACAAAAATTCTGAGCTTAAGATGAAAAGTTCAGAAATTCTGAACCCTTCATCTTAAGCTCAGCATTTTTTGTACGATTTTGCCGAGTTAACATTATGTAGGGTTCAGAAATTCTGAACACTTTCTACGGTTGTAAACTTTGCATATTTATCTATTTATTTCGGTGTTCGCTTCTTTAGGTTCCCTTCATCTGGAGGCTCAGCATTTTTTATAAAATTTTAGTGAATTAACATGATGTAGGGTTCAGAAATTCTGAACCCTTCATCTTAAGCTCAGCATTTTTTAAATTTGCATATTTATTATTTGAACCTTTTTGGAAGATTTGTACAGTTAAAATATTATGGTTTATCACTATCGAGCACTTTATAACCATTGTAATGTTGTATATTTAGCTCCAATGTAACTTGTGGTTAGCATGTCGTACTTTCAATAAAATTCTGTATTTTTGCAGAAAGTGATTATACTTTGAAATGTTTCCGCAAATAATGGATTTTCTGTTAAAAAATGTTCCTGGTCCACATAATTGTGTTATTTTTTAAAATTCTGCAGACTAGTTTTTACTTTGGAAAATCCCATTTTTGTTTGGAACGCGTAGGTGTAAAATTGTAAAATTGATTTTCAGAAAGACAGACAGAGACAGAAATATTTATTTAAAGAGGAATCTTATCAATTACAAATTGCTTTTTATAAGAGCCGAATAATTTTTAAGTAATGTGAATATACATAATAATATACATAGATAATAAATAATAAAATAGACATAGATAATAAATAATGTTAATTTTGGAACGGATGTGGGATAGCTACATGTAGCTCCCGTTTGAATTAACATAAGGAAGTTGCTTGTTTAGTATTCAAATATGAAGGGTATTGCATACTCCAAATCCAGTGAAGATAAAATTCTGTTTTACATAATTGTGACATAAAATAAATATGTGTGACATAAAATAAATGTGACATGGCTGTGTGACATAAAATAAATAAGTAAATATATGACAATAAGCTATATATATGATTACATATTAGTAGTTAATAGGATAATTTGCCTAATTTAAGTTTGAACAATGACAGTGACTTAGTGCTACAGTTCAGTAGTCAAATGGTTATAATCCTTCAAAGCTTGATAAGTTATTTTATGTTTTCCCCAGTTAGTCTTCACTTTTGGCAGGTGGAATTTGGCTTTGTTTCTGGTATTTGTGGAAATGGCTATTTGGCAGTAGTTCAAAGTTTGAGTCGAAAAAGTTGTTCAAACATTTGAAAATAATGGTCTACCATCCATACGTTTCCAATTTAGGGTTCCAAGGCTTGAGTAGCAGAAGAGCGCATGGGCTCATGATTAATGATTGGTTTGGCTGACTTATTTTGTTGGATTTGTAGAGAATTCATTGGATTTAGATTGTTCTTATCACACCATATAACGTCTGCATAATCAAAAAGAGGGAAAATAAGTGCGTTGAATACATGTGAGGAGGGCATCAGATGGTAGTAAATACTTAACCCTACTCACGATGGCAAGGCGCTTCTTTATCTTCGATGTTAGGTTATGAATATGGTCTTTCCAAGTGAGGTCTTCGTTTAAGATTACTCCTAAATATTTAAAAGAGGTTACTCGATCAAGAGGGCTGTTATTAAGTTTAGTTTATACTGTGTTGAAAGACTTGAGGCTGTGTCGGCTTCCAAACAACAAATATTTTGATTTAACACAATTAAGGGTGAGTAAGTTGCATCTAAGCCAATGGGAAACAGCTTCTAAATCGGTATTCAGGTTGGATTCAATTTCACTGGATGAGTTTGAACAGCAATATATAAGAGCATCATCAGCGTATAATATTGTTTTACAGCGTTTAAGACATTGTGGTAATTCATTGATGTAGACTAGAACAAGTAGAAGACCCAGTATGCTTCCCTGAGGCACACAGACTGAAACTGGTTTAGGACCGGAAAGTTCGTTGCCAATGGATGTTGACTTGGGTACGATTAGATAGGTAAGAGTTGAACCAAGCAGTTGCGTTGTTGTCAAGTCCTAAGTTTTCAAGTTTTTTCAAAAGTAAGATCGAGAAAAACAGCACCAGTAACGAGGCCATTGTCAAGATTATCCAAAATGTGATTGGTTAAATTTGCGAGGGCTATTTCAGTAGAGCGATTTGGTTGGAAAACAAACTGTTCAGGCGCAAGAAAGTTATATTCTTGGGTGTATTCATATATCTGTGAATGTACAGCTTTTTCAATAATTTTAGATAGGGTTGGCAAGATTATAATTGGTCTATAGTTATTAGGGTTTGTCCGGTCTCCGTTCTTGAATATGGGTACAACTTTGCCAGTTTTCCAGATGGATGGAAAGGTTGAAGAAAAAAGAGATTTGCTGAATAAGTAGGTTAAGTAGGGAGTAATAACTTCAGCAGAATCCTTTAGAAGTCGAGTACTGATCTGATCAAGACCAATTGCTTTGTTAGTTTTTATAGTTCGCAACTGTTTGTAAACAAATGCTTCGTCGATACTTTTGAATGTAAAAACGGAAGAACACGGAGGCGTAGGAGGTATTAGGGTCGTTAATGGATTAAATTTATCTTTAATATCATTAGCGAGTTTGGATCCTATTGAAATGAAATAATTGTTCATAATATTTGCGATTGATTTTTTGTCGTTGTACAAGACTTCGTCAGATATAATGCATGATGGTGTATTTGCAGAATTCATATAACGGGATGGTATTTCATTTAGTGTTTTCCAGAGGCCAGTGGTGTTAGATTTATTATTGCTGATAGTGTTGAAAGAGACACTTTTATTTAAAGGGATACTCCAGCCAAAATACAAATGTAGTTCATATGAAAGATCTTACTGACATTAGTTTATTTTCAAATATTCTGAATTCCTATCAATTTATTTAAGAATATATGGCTCGTTGAAGATGAAAATTTGAGGATTTTGATGCCATATTTGTTTTTGAAAATATGACGTCATTGACGAAAATTAAGTCGAAATAAACTATTTCGTGCAGGAAAGTACAAGAGCTTCTTAGGCATAATACGAAATAGAATCAGTCAGTTACGTCATATTTTAGAAATAAATATGACGTCGAAATTGGACAAACTCTTGAACTTCAACTCGCCATATCATCATAATTTAAATTGACAGGAATGCTGAAACTTTGGAAATAAACTATAATCAGTAAGATATTTCATATGAACTACATTTGTATTCTGGCTGGAGTATCCCTTTATGTAATCTGATTTAGGTTTTGGTAGCATAAGGTTGTTATTGCTTCTTTTAAATTTCTCTGTCTCTGATGGTTCTAAACATAAATGTATAACTATATTGGACTAAAGAAGCCTAGTTTCACTTCGGGAAGCCCAGCAAGACTACGACAAGAACAAAATGGCGTTGTTACAAGGGGCTCAACGCATAAAAGCTGAAGCTCAGATAAACGGAGATGCCTTTATCGGACACGTGGAATCCAGTGGATACATTTGAGGGTCTACGAGTTGACCCAGTGAAGGTCAGAGCCATGCAAGGAGATAGCACCACCGACAGATAAGGCAGGAATGCCGCGGTTACTAGATCTAACTCAGTATCTGAACACGCTTCTGCCTCATCTGTCAGACCTGACGAAACCACGAAACCACGAAACCTGACTTTATACAGCGGCATGTGGAGTGAACCTGGGGAGTAGCACAAGTAGCAGTACTTAACAACGTGAAAGAAGCAGTCACCCACACACCAGTATTCCGGTACTACAACCTAGAGGAGGAAGTGATCACCATCCAATGCGATGCATTACAGTCGTTGTTACTAGAAGATCTACTACAGAATGGCCAACCTGTAGCCTCCCGAGCACATACGTCAGCCAAGACACGCTAGCTACACGCAAATAGAAAATAAGCTACCAGCTATTGTTCTTGCGTTTGGAAGATTCGAGACCTACATCTAAAGAGAATGCTTTTGAGAAGTACAGTCCAGAAGTCAATGACAAGAATGGAAAAGAGATGTTCCTATCTCACATTTTGAAATGTATTCCTTCAACTCCGTTGTCGTCCGGGGTCAGTAAAGGCTGTCTTGTGATTGATGGATGCATATCTCAAAAGCCATATGTGAGAAGTGCACTACTTGCATGAGCTCTTTCCGAAGGGAGCCTGCCACGACCAGCTACTTCCCCTTGAACCCCAGCTCATCTTCGAAGGTCAGTTCATCGCATATAGTATGGATAAAAACACTTGTGACCATCCTATTTATTCCCCAGCCAACCCTGTTGTAAGGCTGAACCACGAGTTCTTGGAAAACTGGATCATCTGCTGTATGCTTATAATGTATGAATGGAATAGCACCTGATTATTTATCCAATAATTTGTGAAGAGAGGCAGTATATAAGTGGACGCTGCAGCCGAAATTCACAATCCTTGAGCATCCCTTTTTGTGGGTACCGCTGGTCAGCGGTACCCATATAGTCATCTTTAATCTTGATGTCTCTAATGGTTCGTCCTGAAATTACAACTGCGCATATTCGTAACTTGCCTTCGGACTATCATCGGAATTGCACGCGCTCTTTGTGGGGGACCGGTCCCCGGGGGCATAAAATAACGAAGCATTTTGCCATTATTCTTCCTCGCGTCAAGACAAATGCGTTTTTGGTGTTCTATCGTCTGTTTGACAACGTTTTTAAAGGTAAGCTATATTTTACAGGCTTTTGTGAAGTGAGAGTCTATGGTTTAATGTGTCTTTCAAGCTGACAACATTTCAGTTCATTGCGTGAACGTACTCGATGAACATATGTAGAGAATGTTTGCGCCTTTTAGTTTTAAATCGTTGACTGCAATAATAATTCGTAAATTGAGTTATTTGTTTCTTTCTTTTTAGGTTTATCTGCTGTTCACAAACCACCAGCAAGTTTATAGTCATGCCAAGTTTATAGTCAAATCAAACTCAAAGGATAAACTGCAAGCCAAGTTAGCCAAATCAAATTGCCAGCCAAGTTAACCAAAAATGCAAGCCAAATTAACCAAATCAATCTGCTAGCCAAGTTAGCCAAATTAAAGTAAACTCAAAGAAATTGAAAGCAAAAAGTATATTAAAGAAACTTAAATTCAAAGAAAAAAACTCAAAGTAACTTGTATGTACAGTATACTCATATTATTTACAGAAACTCAAAACAGTGGGCTAGACCAAAGTCTAGAGGGGTCAGGCCCTGGTAAACGTTGTGAAGGTTCCAGTAAAAGGATTTTGGCAAGGATACATGCATAGCCAAAGGGCAATATTTTATTGATCATCTTATAAGTGTGTGATGCCAAGTATGTTTTTATTTATTTGTAATTTGTCGGAAAACAACACCATACCAAACCTGTCTTCCCATATCAGCGAATCCTGCGCCTGGACTAATGGACCATCCTTCCTGACTAAAACTATCATTATATATATATTAAACAACAACCATCTAGTGATCTTTTTCTATTGTTCTATATATAACTCTCACTCCACTGACTCAAAATAGTAAATTTTGAAATCGGTGTAATGTTAGAGCAATAATCAGGTGCCACACTATCAATTACGACATGTTTAATATAAACACAAGTAAAGATATTAACAAAAGTCCTTTTTGAGAGGGTGATATTTTAATAAAATATTCATGTTATTTCATTTATATGTGTTTTTGGTGATTATGTTATCATTTGAAATTAAGTGCTACAATATATATGTGCCATTGCTTTTGAGACTTTCAAATGATGTTGAAGAAAATCCAGGCCCCACAATCTACAAAATTGTTCATTCAAACACACGGTCTGTGTTGATTTTAGTCAATGAAATCAGGCTATAAATCAAGTCCAGTTATCAATTATTGTAGTAATGGCATTGAATGCTATTATTTTTAGATATGTTACAAATATTTACGACTGGGATTTGGCTGACTTAACTCTTTCCCGACCGGCGCAGTTAAAAAGGGTCGTTGAAGACCCGCAAAGTCGTCAATCGAAAAACACGGCACACGGTAACGCAAGATTAAAAATTGAAATTCGACAAGCGCCAGGAACATGAAATCCACGCACACGCCAAGTTTGATTTGATTTCATAAACAACTCTGCGATTGGTGGCATTTTGAGTTTTCAAGATGCTACGTGGGCGTGCAAGATGGCCTTTTCTAGAAAAATGTAAATTTTTCAACCTGATTTATGATAATTAATGCTAATTTATATTAACATAATATGTTTTGTTCGGGAAATTTAAAAGCACAAGTAAAAGCCGGTTTATTGGACTTTCAGCCTGTCGGGAAAGAGTTAAGCCGTATTTTTCCCATATCAATTGTTTGTATAATTGTATTAAAGTTTCTTGAAAAAAAATGTTTTGTTGTTGACAGACATATTGGGTAACATTAGAAGAAGATAGTGAATCATTAAATTGTAGTACAGTTGCAGTGTTTAAAAATATTGGACATTGCTATAAGGTGTTTGATTCTCATTCAAGAGACTTGCATGGAATGCCAAATTGTTCTGGCACAGCCGTATTAGTGAGAGTTGAAGGTCTTGAGAAAACTGACAGTTAAGCTCACCAAAATGGGTCACTGTTCATGGTCATAGCCACTGGTGCGACATTTGTTGCACCAATAAGTTCACTATAAGTATTACTGAAAAATTTATGTTCCGTGAAGTACTATAATAATACTGAATAGTGACTGATATCTGGATGATAGAAGCAGTTGCACTGTTTCAAAAGCCAGTTTATTTAATATTAAACAACCTGTTTGAAGCAACTGAAGGCATCTACTCAAGCATAGTACCCAGTCTCATTTCTCCTCGACGTTAGAAGGACGTTGCATATGGTTACACCAAGTACGCGTCATCCACTCGTTCCCAGGATCTTTCAAGTTGTATCGTTTAGTCCATTTTTACATGTATATCTCGGGGTCAGAGTAGTTTCAGAATACATGTACCGGAAATGCCATTTTGGACCTCAATTTTCAAAATTGAACCTGGAGCCCCTGGCTGTTTTTCGCCCCCCCCCCTCCGAAAATCGTCGATCGGTATCATTTGATTTTCATGCGAGCTTTCAAGAATTTTGGATTGGGAAACTGAAAACTACTGTCGAAGATTGTAGTTGAATTACTTGATCGCATAAAATTCATAAATAAAACGAGAAAATTATAACTTTTATTTTAAGTATTTAGAACTTTCTATCTATCTTAAGGCGCTGTTACACTTTGCAATTTTTCACGCAACTTGTCTCGCAACACTGATCTAGAGGCATGTTAAGTAAGAAAAAGGTCAGTAGAGTGCAACGTGGGCCCATGCTTGCATTTACACTTTTTACTTAGCATGCCTCTAGATCAGTGTTGCGAGACAAGTTGCATGAAAAATTGCACAGTGTAACAGCGCCTTTAATGTGTAAATAATTCTGAGCTATTGGCAATTGGTTATGACAACAGGTAATTACTTTAGAACGATGGCGGATACCTATAACCTAAAACAATCAGTATTTTCCCCTATTGGCTCATCGACACTAGATATGCGTACTTATTTTTGGGTGAAGTTTCATATAAATCCCGAAATGACGTCACATAAACTATCGGTAGTAAAATTCTAAAATAAAATCAGCTATTATTTCTAAAATAAAGCATTATCGTAAGAGTTAGGATTAGTATTAGGCGTAGGGTTAGTATTATCTGTAGGGTTAGGATTAGGGTTATGTTGGGGTTAGGACTATGTTTCAAATTTGGGATATTTATATGAGACGTCAGCCCTATTTTTGATAGTTTCCAGGTAAAAACCATGGGTACCCACATGTTCGCCTTGCAGACCTCTCGTTATAAAAGTGCGACCGCCAAATCACGCCGCTCACTCTGGAATGCTCCTGCAGTGAACATCAAATCTAGCGCGTCATTAAAGTATACTTTTAAAATTCTTAAAAAATCCTTTCCATTGATGCCCAAGATTAACGAGCGCTAAAACCGCTGAAGATCCAGCTAGGTAACCGTGCGCCAAACTGCTCTTGCGACTCACTTTATACATCTTCATACATCCAATCAACAACATATGATTAATCCTATACCTTTTAATAATTTGATAAATCGCTAAATATCAGTCGTAAATCTTCAACGGTATAACTTTTGGAATTCCACTATTATTCTTGCCTCTATTATTTTTCATATCGGTTTCCTTTGTTCTTTTCGGGGGAATATATTCAATAGCCCCTGTATATTCTCTGCCTGAAAAGCTGGTTGATTGTAACAGGGGAGTGCAAGGCTGAAAACAATGATTGATAATAATGGAAAAACGAACGCTTTTCCCTCTAATATTCCCCTCTAATATTCCCCTTAACTATAGTATTCCCCTATAATATTTCCCTCCAATATTCCTCTAATATTCCCTCTAATATTCCTCTAATATTCCCCTCTAATATTCCTCTAATATTCACCTCTAATATTCCTCTAATATTCCCCTTAACTATAGTATTCCCCTCTAATATTTCCCTCTAATATTCCTCTAATATTCCCCTCAATATTCCCTCTAATATTCCTTCTAATATTTCTAATATTCCTCTAATATTCCTCTAATATTCCCTCTAATATTCCTCTAATATTCCCTCTAATATTCCTCTAATATTCCCTCTAATATTCCTCTAATATTCCCCTGTAATATTCCTCTAATATTCACCTCTAATATTCCTCTAATATTCCCCTTAACTATAGTATTCCCCTCTAATATTTTCCTCTAATATTCCTCTAATATTCCCTCTAATATTCCTCTAATATTCCCCTCTAACATTCCTCTAATATTCCCCTCTAATATTCCTCTAATATTCACCTCTAATATTCCTCTAATATTCCCATTAACTATAGTATTTCCCTCTAATATTTCTCTCTAATATTCCTCTAATATTCCCCTCAATATTCCCTCTAATATTCCTTCTAATATTTCCCTCTAATATTCCTCTAATATTCCCTCTAATATTCCTCTAATATTCCCCTGTAATATTCCTCTAATATTCCCCTCTAATATTCCTCTAATATTCCTCTAATATTCCCCTTAACTATAGTATTGCCCTCTAATATTTTCCTCTAATATTCCTCTAATATTCCCTTTAATATTCCTCTAATATTCCCCTATAATATTCCTCTAATATTCCCCTTAACTATAGTATTCCCCTCTAATATTTCCCTCTAATATTCCCTCTAATATTTCCCTCTAATATTCCTTTATTATTCACTCTAATATTCCTCTAATATTCCCCTTTAATATTCCTCTAATATTCCCCTCTAATATTTCCCTTAACTATAGTATTCCCCTTATACTATTCCCGTCTAATATCCCCCGCACTACTCCTTATCTTGTTTTTGTCGTTGGAAATTAAAACACAAAAAATAAATAAATAAATAAAGCACACTTGAACAATGCACATTTTAATGAGCGTTATAACACGTATCACTCACTGTCTTTACTAAGTTTTAGCATATTGAACAGAACAAACACAATGATTTACAATTCAAATTTAACATGTGAGAAATCACACTGGGTACGTTAGTACTTTGTTCTATTATTTCATCGCGTTGCCGACGCATTACTAATCATCCACTGAAAAAAGCATTTCTTTTCTTTTCTGACTCCTGTCAACCTCGCCCATGTGAATTATAAGTACGTTACGCTCACGTTGAATAAAGACATATCCCCGAGGGGCCTCAAAATAACCTACACTTACGATGGGTTTCTATGGAAGTCGGATGGTTTTGAAATAACTGATATGGTAATGCGAGAAAATTCTCCGATGACTCAACATAGGAATTAGTATAGGTAATTGCATGTAGCCGACGAAAATTAAGGTTTGAATTCACGCGTATTTTCAAGGATTCACAAAATTGTGAAACTTGTGAAACTTTGAAAACAGAGGTGCAATTAAACCTTATGCCGCTGCCATCTCAACCAATCATATTCGAATAATTTTGCCCAGTATATGATTATTATAACAACCGTCATTCAAAGAGTCTCGCCCATTTTCCGCTTGCATCGCTCTTTCCTCCAGAGAATGAATAGTTTTATTGTTGTCACTCAACTGTTTACTTTTATGCTCGATCACAAGAGAAAATTCCTTCTCCAATTTATTACAGCTTTTTTTGTACCCAACTGACCACATTCAAGAAAACATTCTGAATCTGATTTTTTATCGGTTTGAACGATCAATTCCATTTGCTTTTGCAATATTACAACATCTAATTTTACGCATTCGAGATCAGTGGCCAGGGCACCGCTCGAACAGTCAAAAGGAGAAGCTGACCAAGAAAAAAACTCCCATTACTTAAGTTACACTCACCTCAACATTGTTTGTTGACATAGTTCAGTTGCTCTGATTGGCCCATTGCCTACTTTGGCGCCAGTTTATGTAACGAGCGGTCCTTAATATAGCTGGCGATGGCGAGTCGTATTCTCAAGTTGTCTTTTGTCAGGATGTTAGCAAGAATGTGGCATTCCCCTTTCCGAAGTTCAAAAAGAGACTAGTGAAGAGGTCGGGCCGCAAGGAATTATTGGCCTGAGTCTGGGGACGCGTTTGTTGATCTCAAAAGTCAAAAGGCCGTTTCGTCGTATATTTTGAACGTTATCTTGGCCAATATTTAACCGATTTTAACTGTGAAAAAATATTCTAAATACATAACATACGTGTCTCTTATATTACGCAAAAGCAGTCCCATAAATTATTGCGGCCCGAACTTTTCACCAGTCTCTTCTGTCTCCGGAAGACGAAGGATCAGAAAATTATCTCGTTGAGATCGCGGACCAACCCGTTTCCAAATCGCTCGTCATCTTTCAACATAAGTCTACCGCGATCAGCGTTTGCATGCAGTTGTAAGCATAGTGAGCGTAGCATGAACAATCCACGTTACTTTCAAAATATATCAACAGAGTCAGAGAACAACTCGACCAAAAGCATATTTGTAGAAATAAAAAAATCGGTTGTTTACCCGCAACATACCTCTTGGTTCGCAAAAGTCTGAAGGAAAATATTATTGCGCAATTTTGCAAATTTGTGGAACCCCAAAAATAATAATAAGAACATACTTCCGAGCCACATAACTGACTTCAAGCGCTTCATATCTAACCACTTCAGCTGTCAAAAATACTTCAGTTCAAAGCACTCGATCGAAAAATTTTTTGTCGGGTCAATATCGCGACAAAAATAATAATCGCGAAATCTAGACTCGGCTACCACAGATATCTTATGTAAATAGGCTCCGTTCATGTTGTAATGTGTACAAACTTGGCTTCACGATTCGTACAACTTATTGCTTGTAAGGGCTGAAAAACATATTAAACTGTAATTGCATTTACTTTAGCTCACGGTACGTTTTAAAAGATCGGTAATGGCTCTTCGTGTTCGATGTTTGATTGGTTGATATTTTATTATTTTGTTACTTATTATTTACTTACGTTATTTTGTCATTTAATAGCATAGTTTCTACTACTTCCGACCTCTTACACTAATGTAAATTCCTCATTGACAGAAATTATAACTGTCATAATCCAGCTGTGTCACCCTTTCGTGAAATTTAAATAAGGAAGTAATATTTCGCCACAGCTGATAAGTTCATCTTCATGGAGTAAAATGACTTTGGTCAGAGCTTGCACTGAAAATAGACGTGTTTTTGAAACACCTTTGATGGACTAAACGTAAAATACATTTTCTATGATGTTACTGAAGTTCAAATATATCACTGCATTGGCTTTTCTTATTCTTTATCTGTTATCATCGAGTGCTCGGCTGAACATCCAGAGGGCAGATCAAGATGTGTTTGATAATCCAAATTGTAAAAGTCCTACTACAGTTGGCTGCAACTGTAATGGTTTACATGCTTATTGCGTAAACTCCACTTGTAAAAGATGTAAATGCTCCTCAACATACAAAACGTTTCTTTCTTCGAACGATAAAAAGGACCAATGTGTGAAAGATCGTCGCTTGCTATTCATTCCTAGTAAGTCATTATTTAATTCTTAATTCTTAATTCAACTTAATCGATCTACTGGTGGTTACAATCATGTAATGTGCTTTGATGTTTGGTTCTTTCGTACTTCCGTTACGAGAATTTATTACACTAAGTTTTGTGCACAAGCTCGCAAGTGAGACGTTCTGCAGGCCATGTTTCAGACTATGATTAATTGAGACAATTTCTCATTCTAGTGATCTACTTAGTTGATTTAATTACTGAATAAAGTTAGGTTCAGGATTAGGTTGATGGTTAGAAGTTGCAGCGAAATGGTTTTCGTTTGATGTGCCGGACATCCGCGTCACAACGCTATCCGATAACATTTAACAAATATACCATTAGGGACATTTGGGGCTGTTTATATGAGCCGGGCTAGCCCGGTTAGCCGGGTTGATTAGATTAACAATGTTATTCTCACTGCTACTATAGACACCCATGACAATTATATTTCAAATAACTGACTTAATTTGCAAGTGGGAAGAGCATAAAGTTAATTCAAATGATATTTTTTGGGTGGAATAAAATGTTCACAACACAACTCAGCCAGGTTATAATTTTCCCTCTCGACTAATATCATCCCTCGGGGCTGCCCCGGCTCATATAAACAGAACCTTCAAGCTATACGACGCGACAACCTATCAGGTTTCAATCTTGTTTTATGACTTCCAAAACGCTCCAGTTCTGTTAAAACGATTGTAGTGTTTGAGCTGAAGTCACAATTAAGGAACAGCTCTCATCTCTCAGCGAGTTCACATCATCTTGAAGACCTGGAAATGTTCAGAGTTGCGTTGTAAACAGAACGAGGACGGCGTTGAAAACTGTTGGGACTACGAATTATTCAATCTCTTTGTTTCGCATGAACAATTATTTGTTGCGCTGAGTTGGATAATGTCGTATACAGCGAGAGATAATGGTTAGAAATTGTAAATTTATACTAAAACAGTTAGACAAATCGCCCTCGTTTTCTATGAGTGGTATCCAACTTTGCTCCACCTCTTCACTATCCTCTCATAGGAAACTAGGGCTTATTGTCTAAATGTTAGTAATAGTATTTTATAGCGACCCCGATTAGTCTAGCTCGTGATATCCCGATTATTCACCGTTCCTTAACATTACCCGATTTGTGACGGAAGAGGATTAGATACAATACACTAGTCTGTACTGCCAATAAATAAAGAAAGACTACACAATTTAACTAAGTGTATTCTCAGGCAAATTATTTTATAATGTTTGTCGAGTAGAAAAGTTAAAAAGCTTCTTTACTTACAAAATGTTATCGGATAAACTTTAAACATTTTCAAAAAAAATGTAATAATTGTAGATTGGTTTCAACAACCGACAGTTCGTCAGTTCGACAGTTCGTATTTGATGTTTGATTGGTTGATATTTTATTATTTTGTTGCTTATTACTTACTTACGTTATTTGGTCATTCAATAGCATAGTGTCTAGTACTTCCAACCTCTTACCCTAATGTAAATTCCTCATTGGCAGAAATTATATCTGTCATAATCCAGCTGTGTCACCCTTTCGTGTAATTTAAATAAGGAAGTAATGTTTCGCCACCGCTGATAAGTTCATCTTCATTGAGTAAAAAGACTTTGGTCACAGCTTGGACTGAAAATAGAAGTGTTTTTAAACACCTTTGATGGACTGAACGTAAAATACATTTTCTATGATGTTACTGAAGTTCAAATATATCACTGCATTGGCTTTTATTATTCTTTATCTGTTATCATCGAGTGCTGGGCTGAACATCCAGAGGGCAGATCAAGATGTCTTTGATAATCCAAATTGTAAAATTCCTACTACAATTGGCTGCAACTGTAATGGTTTACATGCTGATTGCCTGAACTCCAATTGTAAAAGATGTAAATGCTCCTCAACATACAAAACGTTTCTTTCTTCGAACGATAAAATGACCAATGTGTGAAAGATCATCGCTTGCTATCCATTCCTACTAAGTCATTATTTAATTCATCAAAAATTAAATACCATTACTTAATATCAAGTTAAGTTACATTCAGCTGGTCGATCTACTGGTTGTTACAATAATGTAAAAGACAGTTTCAGTGTGCTGAAGGACGGTTATAATTTATGCTTCTTTCGCACTTCCGGTTCGGGAATTTATTACTAAGTTTTGAAATGGTTTGCCTTGGATGTGCCGGACATCGTCACTATGCTGTAACGAATTATGAAAATAAATAAATATAATAAATATATTACAGCTTCTTAAGTTCAATTCAGATATATTACAAACGTGAAATTCGATTTGGAAAAAGCAGCGCTTCAACGGAGAATGTACAACTTCGCGAGGCTTGCTCGTTTCGAGTAAATGTTGTTCGAATTAGATATATGGCGTTCAAATGGTCATGCTGAATAGTGACATTATCAATGCGCCATATGATTGCCGTATGTTATTTTAATACTAGAAGGCTATAATGGGCCATGATCGCCTTGATAATGATACATGGTTTAGATTGTTATCGAGTGGAACACGGCGACAAACGACACTACAAACTAGGAGACACTGCAGTATAACCTCAACGTTTTTGACAAATGTGACATCGGGTCCCGCACGATTTCCGTATGTTATTTTAATAGTTAGAAAGGTATTCCCGTTCGTTTGTACGATTTGAAATGAGCGCACTGCAGATAAGCCGTTCAATTCAGAAAATATTATAAACGTGATGTTTGATTCGGAAAATTATCGCTTGGCCTGCTGAACACTGCTCCAACCTCGTACCCACTGCTCCTGTGTCAGTCCCGAGGCAGCAAGACTCCAGTCGACCTACTCTTATATTATGCTATAAGGGTATGAGCAAAAAAAATCAAAGTTGAAATATGAGAACCAAGATAAAATAGCATTCGTACTCTAAGGATTTCAGATCAAGATACGGATACGCTTTCCGGTAATTTATTCAAAAAGGGTAAAATTTTTATCTTGATTTATTTTAGCTGTAAAGCACAGTAACCCATGACATGCATGATTAGAATGCGTTCTCCTTCGTCGCACGCAATAATTACATGCCTTTTCAAAACATACAAAACTGCTAAAAACTATCCATACCCAAATTCCCTTATATACATGTACTTTGCTTTCACCACATTTACATAACATATCATCAATTTCCCCTTAACTATTCAATATCCATTTGCCTTTAATTCAAGTGCTCAAATTCAGTTTCCCATTCATGTCATTTGTCGTTTTTCATACTTCTTCACTCTAGATCTCCATTGAAATAAAACACCTTTTTACGAAATTGTCTTTCTTCCTTTTCACATTTTACACGATAAAATATATTTGCCTTGCTCTCTATTCTTTCCCAACATTTATTCCACTACACTGACAACATTACCCGCTTTCCAATTACATCAGGCGCGCAGCTTTTCCAATAAAAAACAATGTTACTTTAAAAGTTTCTTCATCGCAGATCGGCTTTGCCCAGAAAGCCTTCACCATGCGGTATGGCCAAACGCGAACACGGTAAAACCTCTCTGTCCAATAATTCCAGTATAATTCTGCATCTTCGAATCGAACAAATTCTTTAACGACATTTTAGTTCTTCACGAAATTTATCTTCAAGTCACCAAATTCAGTCTAACCTTACAAATACCTATCCCAACTAGGAATAGTTAACACTAAAACTGCCGCCGCTTGTCTCGTTTGTTTATGAGACCTGTGGAGCTACTGAGAGTGTAAGGCTGAAAGCTATACAGTGAAAGCTTTTAGCAAAGACTTCTGAATTATATGCTTTGACAACTTTCCCGAATTCCGTTGTTTGAATTTCTCTGTTTTAACATGATATTGTAATACGCTCTTCATATTTCGGCTCGCTCGGTGAATTCACGGTGTATCATTCCAGACGGCGCGGGTAAATATCAGACGAATTAGTCTGATGACCTCATAGTTCCATAGCTCTGGCACAATTCACTGGATAGTTGCGGGCATAGGCTCTTTCCGAAGGGAGCCTGCCACGACCAGCTACTTTCCCTTGAACCCCAGCTCATCTTCGAAGGTCAGTTCATCGCAAATAGTATGGATAAAAACACTTGTGACCATCCTATTTATTCCCCAGCCAACCCTGCTGTAAGGCTGAGCCACGAGTTCTTGGAAAACTGGATCATCTGCTGAATGCTTATAATGTATGAATGGAATAGCACCTGATTATTTATCCAAGAATTTGTGAAGAGAGGCAAGTGGACGCTGCAGCCGAAATTCGCAATCCTTGAGCATCCCTTTTTACAAAAGTGCGACCGCCAAATCGCGCCGCTCACTCTGGAATGCTCTTGCAGTGAACATCAAATCTAGCGCGTCATTAAAGTATACTTTTAAAATTCGTAAAAAATCCTTTCCATTGATGCCCAAGATTAACGAGCGCTAAAACCGCTGAAGATCCAGCTATAACCGTGCGCCAAACTGCTCTTGCGACTCACTTTATACATCTTCGTACATCCAATCAACAACATAATTTTAATAATTTGATAAATCGCTAAATATCAGTCGTAAATCTTCAACGGCATAACTTTTGGAATTCCACTATTATTTTTGCCTCTATTATTTTGCACATCGGTTTCCTTTGTTCTTTTCGGGGGAATATATTCAATAGCCCCTGTATATTCTTTGCCTGAAAAGCTGGTGGAGGTTTTTGATTGTAACAGGGGAGTGCGAGGCTGAAAACAATGACTGATAATAATGGAAAAACGAACGCTATTCCTCTCTAATACGTATACCCCCACTAGCACGGGTGGGAAAGCACGGGTGGCGCGTGCTGTTAGCGCGCTGCTTCTCACCGCTGAGTTCTGAAGTTAAGCCCGATCGGACGAGGTTAGTACTTGGATGGGTGACTACCTCGTTTCGATTCCAGAGCTTCAAGAGATTTATGTGAGTAGAGTTATCGATTCTCTCCCGTGCTTCGAGGGTTTTTCTCGGGTACTCCGGTTTCCCTCCCTCCCTAACTTTAGCTGTGCTCCGAGGTCATCATGGGTCGTATGGTGGCAGCCTGTGGCGCCTTTACTAAACCTTCGACTCGGCCGCGTTGAGCTGCGTCCGTCGTGTAGTTCGTAGGATGATTAGCATGACCCTTTTACCTTTACTTTACCTTTATTCCCCTCTAACATTCCCCGCTATAGTATTCCCCTTATACTATTCCCGTCTAATATCCCCCGCACCACTCCTTATTTTGTTTTTGTCGTTGGAAATTAAAACACAAAAAACAAAAAACATCAGGCACACTTGAACAATACACACTTTAATGAGCGTTATAACACGTATCACTGTCTTTACTAAGTTTTAGCATATTGAACAGAACGAACACAACGATTTACAATTCAAATTGAACATTTGATAATCTCACTGGGTACGTACTTTGTTCTATTATTTCATCACGTTGACGACGCATTACTAATCATCCAATGAAAAAAGTATTTATTTTCTATTGTGACTCCTGTCAACCTCGCCCCATGTGAATTATAAGTACGTTTCACTCACGTTGAATAAAGACATCCCCGAGAGGCCTCAAAATTACCTATACTTACGACGGGTTTCTATGGAAGTCGGATGGTTTTGAAATAACTGATATGGTAATGCGAGCAAATTCTCCGATGACTCAACATAGGAATTAGCATAGGTTTTGGCATGGGGCCGAGGAAGATTAAGGTTTAAAATTCAAGCGTGTTTTCAAAGTTTCACAAAATTGTGAAACTTGTAAAACTTTGAAAACACATGCAAGTGAATTTACTTAAAGTTACTATCACTTGAACATTGTTTTTTGACATAGTTCAGTTGTTGTGATTGGCCGCCAGTTTATGTAACGAGCGGCCCTTAATAGCTGGCGACGGGGGGTCGTATTCTCTACTTGTCTTTTGTCAGGATGTTACGCAAGATTGTTGCATTTTCGGCCGTTTCGTCGTATATTTTGAACGCTACATGAGCCAATATTTAATCGATTTCAATTCTGAAAATATATTCTAAATACATAACATACGTGTCTCTTATATTACGCAAAATAAGCCCCATAACTTCTGGCGGCCCGAACTTTTCACCAGTCTCTCTTCAGTCTCCGGAAAACGAAGGATCGGAACATTATATCAGTGATATACAACATTTCATTGGTCTGCATATTACACCAGTCACAAGTGATTGATGTGGCGACGCGGCCGGGCCCCTTGCAAGGTCCCAGGCTATTCCCCCCCCCCCCTTCTCACCGACCTTGTGATTCATGAAATAATCAACTCAGTAGTTAGTATAAAAAGACAACAAAGACTGTTAAAGAATGAAGGAAGAAAGTGCATTCTCTTTATCATTCAAATGGCTAGGGGTGCATCATATAGTGCAAATGTATATAGGCATCAATTTGATTTTAATACAGTATTAGGGACTCTATCCCAATTGTTGGTGAGGATAGATGCTTTTGAGGTCTCAATGCAGGGCAGAGAAACTGACCTTTCCTAAGTCTGGACATGAAACTGATCGGTTAATAGAAACCCTAGGATTGGTACCATGTTAGTTAAGAAATGTCTTGAAGGCATTTTACCACCATTTCTAAAGAACTATTTTAATCTCAATGAATTTGTTCATTGCATACATGTAAGAGCATTATCTAATATATATTGCCTTAATTGACAATATATACATTTGTAGGATTTATACAACTTTCAAGTTATAATTAGTTTTTTTAACATATTGTACATATATATATGAATATGTGTAATAAATTTATAATTTGTAATAAATAATAATTGTAATTTGTTAGGAAACAGGACCCCATCAATACCATTGTTAGCATTGAACAGGCTATCCTGTATTTTTATTAGTATTATTAATAATGCCTAAACTTTTCCCAATCCCAGAATGTATATAGTACAACTCTCTCTAAAGATTTCTGAACAATCACAATGCAGTACTATACAAGTTACAACAAACAAACAATAACATGACATGGTTGTTTTATTGAAGATAAAATATTGTTCAGCGTACTGTACATTGTAGGCAGAAATACAGATCTTTTAAAGGTTGGTGCACTGACAAAATAGTGTGTAACAGGTCGCAGACATTCAACGTTTCGAGCGAAAGCCCTTCGTCACTCAAGACAATCAAAGAGTTACTGTAATAAACGATAAAGTAGTGAAGGCAGTGACTAAATTCGTACGGTAGCAGTAAGGCGGTAGTCTTTTATAATTCAACGAAATGATAATCCTAATATAATTACCTAACCAAATTACCAACCCTAACAAAAAAATATGCTGAAAAGGCATATTAATGTATTAAAAATAATGTTTATCCAACTCGATCGGAAATCGCGGGTTGGGAACGAACGCCTTGTTTTTCTCCTATCTTACAGATATATAGACACTTAAAGTGCCCATGACCACAAATACGATATTACGAATATAGATGCTACATGAAGTGAAAAGTTGAATGCCAAAATATTTTATGATTTGAGCTTTGCGTTGATGTGCTATAAAGGTTTGTTTGTCAGAAATGCTAATGAGTGTGACGTCATTTACGGCATTTGGCTTTCTTTTCTGCTTTCCGTGTGATAGACTGGTTGAGGATTTGAGTGAAAAAGTCAATAAAATCTTTACTATAGCGGTCAAGTACATCATCAACGTTTGAGTTAGATTAGTATGCTTTAACAGTAGAATATTGTATCCGAAATGATGCCGTAAATGACGTCACACTCATTAGCATGTCTGACAAACAAATCTTTATAGCACATCAACGCAAAGCTCAATTCATAAAATATTTTGGCAATTCAACTTTTCACTTCGTGTAGCATCTATATCAGTAATATCGTATTTGGGGTCATGGGCACTTTAAAAGTTAAAATAAAAGGGCCTTCGCTCAACACATACTTACAGTGTACTATCCTTGAATACTGAGAATACTAATTTATTTACCTGTATTCGTGTCCGAGCAAAGTATCCATAGGCATAGATGAATATTTCAAAATAAAACTTGCTTGTCCGTCAACACTACAGTCCACAGTTTCGGCATGAATTCAATATTTACTTTGTTCAATAGTTACCAGGGCCAAATTTTCCGATGCCGCGCATGATCGACGACGTTGATCCTGAATATATATACAAGGAAACTGAAAGTGACTCTGACAAACGCCTGGAATCCCGTGATGTGGGACTAAACGCCGGTCGATATTAGCACCCTCGACCTTCGGCCGGCGCTTCGCGGCGGGCGAGGGGATTATCACAACCGTCATTCAAAGAGTCTCGCTCATTTTCCGCTTGAATCGCTCTTTCCTCCAGAGAATGAATAGTTTTATTGTTGTCACTCAACCGTTTACTTTTATCCTCGATCATAAGAGAAAATTCGTTCATTACTTCCAATTTATTACAGCTTTTTTGTACCCAACTGATCACATTCAACATTCTGAATCTGATTTTTTACCGGTTTGAGCGATCAATTCCATTTGTTTTTGCAATATTACAATATCTAATTTTACGCATTCAAGATCAGTGGCCAGGGCACCGCACGAACAGTCACAAGGAGAAGCTGAGAAAGAAAAAAATTTCGTATTTCCATTACTTAAAGTTACACTTAGCTTGACATTGTTTTTTGACATAGTTCAGTCGCTCTGATTGGCCCATTGCCTATTATTGGCCCATCCCATTGGTGCCAAGTTTATGTAACGAGCGGCCCTTAATAGCTGGCGATGGCGAATCGTATTCTCAAGTTGTCTTTGATCAGGATGTTAGCAAGATTGTGGCATTCCTCTTTCCGAAGTTCAAAAAGAGACTGGTGAAGAGGCCGGGCCGCAAGGAATTATTGGCCTGAGTCTGCGGACGCGTTTGTTGATCACAAAAGGCAAAACGACGTTTCGTCGTAAATTCTGAACGTTATCTCGGCCAATATTTAAGCGATTACAATTCTGAAAATATATTCTAAATACATAACATGCGTATCTCTTATATTAGGCAAAATCAGCCCCATAACTTTTTGCGGCCCGAACTTTTCACCAGTCTCTCTTCAGTCTCCGGATGACGAAGGATCAGAACATTATCTCATTGAGATCGCGAACCAACCCGTTTCCAAATCACTCGTCATCTTTTAGGTCTACCGCGATCATGGTGTGCAGTTGTAAGAATAGTGAGCGTATTCATGAACAATACAGTTCTTGGCAGCCATAGTGATGCATGATTAAGTCAGTTACTTTCAAAATCTATCAACAGAATTAGAGAACAACTCGACCAAAACCAAAGCTGTAGAAATGAAAGATATCGGCTATTTACCCGAAACATGCCTCTCGGTTCGCAAAAGTCTAAAGCAAAATATTATTGCGTAATTTTGCAAATTTGTGGAACCCCAAAAATAATAATAAGAACATACTTCCCAGCCACATAACTGACTTCAAGCACTTCATATATAACCACTTCAAATGTCAAAAACACTCCAGTTCAAACCAGTCGATCGAAAAGAAAGAAGACACATGTATATATAGGGAAATTCCCCAGTTTCGTAAAGTTTGTCGGGTCAATATCGCGACAAAAAATGATAATCGCGATACCTAGACTAGGCAACCACAAATATCCTGAGTAAATAAGCTCCGTTCATGTTGTAATGTGTACGATCTTGCTTCACGTTTCGTATACAACTTATTGCTTGTAAGGGTTGCTAAACATATTAAACTGTAAAGTATTTACTTTAGCTCACGGTACGTTTAAAAAGATCGGTAATGGATCTTCGTATTCGATGTTTGATTGGTTGATATTTTATTCGTTTGTTACTTATTGCTTACTTACGTTATTTTGTCATTCAATAGCATAGTGTTCAGCACTTCGAACCTCTTACACTAATGTAAATTCCTCATTGGCAGAAATTATAACTGTCATAATCCAGCTGTGTCACCCTTTCGTGTAATTTAAATAAGGAAGTAATGTTTCGCCACCGCTGATAAGTTCATCTTCATTGAGTAAAAGACTTTGGTCACAGCTTGGACTAAAAATAGACGTGTTTTTGAAACATCTTTGGTGGACTGAACGTAAAATACATTTTCTATAATGTTACTGAAGTTCGAATATATCACTGCATTTGCTTTTCTTATTCTTTATCTGTTATCATCGAGTGCTGGGCTGAACATTCAGAGGGCAGATCAAGATGTCTTTGATAATCCAAATTGTAAAAGTCCTACTACAGTTGGCTGCAACTGTAATGGTTTACATGCTTATTGCGTAAACTCCACTTGTAAAAGATGTAAATGCTCCTCAACATACAAAACGTTTCTTTCTTCGAACAATAAAAATGGCCAATGTGTGAAAGATCGTCGCTTGCTATTCATTCCTAGTAAGTCATTATTTAATTAATCAAGTGGTTACAATCGTGTAATGTGCTTTGATGTTTGCTTCTTTCGTACTTCTGTTACGAGAATTTATTACACTATGTTTTGTGTCCAAGCTCGCAAGTCAGACGTGGCTTTCAGACTATGATTAATTGAGACAATTTCTCATTCTTTTGTTCTATTTAGTCGATTTAATTACTGACTAAAGTTAGGTTCAGGATTAGGTTGATGGTTAAAAGTAGCCGGGAAATGGTTTGCGTTTGATGTGCTGAACATCGTCACATCACCATCCGATAACAATTAACAAATATACAATTATGAACTTTTGGAGTCTGTTTATATGAGCCGGACTAGCCCGGTTAGTCGGGTTGATTAGCTTAACAATGTTATTCTTACGGCTACTATAACACCCAAAATTATATTTCAAAGTAGAACTGACTTAATTTGGCTGCAGGAAGAGCATAAAGTTAATCAAATGATATTTTTTGGTTGGAATAAAATTGTCATGACACAACTCAGCCAAGTTATCCTTCGTCCTCTCGATATATCATCCCTCGGGGCTAGCCCGGCTCATATAAACAGCACCTTCAATCTACGACGCGACAACCTCGACGACGCGGCCATCAGAACATTAAGAAGAAATGTGAATTTAAAGCATTTTATAAAGAAGCCATTGTAAATTGACTATCGCGTATATCAGGTTTCAATCTTGTTTTATGACTTCCAAAACGCTGCAGTTCTGCCGTTAAAACGATTGTAGTGTTTGAGCTGAAGTCGAAATTAAGGAACAGCTCTCAACGAGTTCACGTCGTCTCGAAGACGTGAAAATGTCCAGAGTTGCGTCGTTATAAACAGAACGACGACGGCGTTGAAAATACTCTTGGGACTACAAATTATTTGTTCTCTTTGTTTCGCATGAATAATTCTTTGTTGCGCAAAGTGATGAGTTGGATAATCTCGTATACAATTAGAGACAATGTTATAATAGTTTTATAGTAAAGTCGCTCATGGTAGTTTGAGGTTTTTTACTTGTTGCCGTTTTATATCAAGAAAATACCTGATTTCTTGTTCATTGACATTAACCTCTGGAATAGAATATTTACAATTTTACATGGAAAATGTGAAATAAAAATATTTATTGGGGTAGAAATTGTAAGTTTATACTAAAACAATTAGACAACTCGCCCTCGTTTCTATGAGTGATATACAACTTTGCTTCACCTCGTCTCTCATAGGAAACTTAGGCTGATTGTCTCAATATTAAATGAGTATTTTATAGCGCCCGGCCTGATTACTCTAGCTCGTGATATCCAGACTATTCACTGTTCCATAACATGGCTACCCGATTTGTGACGGAAGAGGATTAGATATATACACTAGTCTGTACTGACAATAAATAGAGAAAGACTACACAATTTAACATCAGTGAGTTCTCTGCATCGAGTATAAAAGTTAAAAAGCTTTTTAACTTACAAAATGTCATCGGATAAACTTTTAATTATTTAAAAAAAATAAATTAATAATTGTAGAATGGTTTCAACAACCGACAGTTCATCTATTTGTATTCGATGTTTGATCGTTGATATTTTATTCTTTTGTAACTTATAACTTACTTACCTTATTTGGTCATTCAATATCATAGCGTCTACTACACTTCCAACCTCTTACACTAATGTAAATTCAGCATTGGCAGCATAACTGTCATAATCCAGCTGTGTTGTCTTTCGTGTAATTTAAACAAGGAAGTAATATTTCACCACAGCTAATAAGTTCATCTTCATGGAGAAAAAAGGCTTTGGTCTCATGAGATTGAATTGAAAAGAGTTGTGTTTTTGAAACACCTTTGATGGACTGAACGTAAAATATATTTTCTATGATGTTACTGAAGTTCAAATATATCACTGCATTGGCTTTTGTTATTATTTATCTGTTATAATCGAGTACTCTGCTGAACATCCAGATGGCAGATCGAGACCCCCGGCAACCAACCAAGTACGTTTGTTGTTTTCGTGCAGGTAAAATTGTGCAGATTACTTCTAGACTCGTATTCCAGTCACCGAACTTAGATAGGCACCTTCGATCAAATCCGCTTTATTTTCTGGCGAGCGTACTTTGTTCGAAATGCGAGCTTCGTTCGACTTCGTTCGAAAACTAATGACAGAAACAGACAATTTTGTCGAATTATTCTCGATACTGGCAACGATTTCCGTTCACGCAGGACGTGAATCACAATGAATGCTTGAAGTTGAAGTCGTTTGGACACCAGTGATGGGTTTATAGGGGGATGCAGATGCAATTGTCAAAAAAAAAAATTAGTGAAAAAATAAGATAATAGCACGATAACGTACAATCAGCGGCGCTCCACCGTGCCTCGGTCGCGCCCCACGCCGCATGCGTGATCTCACCACGCTCGCTCAGCTCCCCCCTAACAGATCAAACTGAATCAATCACGGTTGGACACCGCGATCATCATCGGGTCCATTATGTACGTTGCGCATTGTGTTTAATTTTGTTGTGCATCCAAACTATATTTTGCACTGATATTTTGGTTTGTGAATTACACACGCGGGCCACGGCAACATTTAGTTATACAACACTCATTTATAAAACATTGTCACTAAATGTTCTTATCAGGGAGCACGTTTAAGTTGCAAAATGGGCACTTTCGTGTTTAAAAGGGGAACTTTTCATAGAATTTTGCGAGACACGTGAATGTCCCCGTTTCCTACGCCTATGGTTCTTATAATATTTTCAAATTATGTTTTACAGCTTTTCGAAATTCATTTTCGGTTCGAAACAAGATGTGCATGCGGCCAAAGTGGTACAAGAATGACAATACTTACCGCGTGATAAAAATACCTTGCAATGAAACTGATTCCTGGCAACGCTGGATCTGGACTCAGTATAACCAACTAATGCATGTAGGTACTTTAAAATGTTTACAAGAAAGTCCTGACTACATAAATAGCTGGTTTTCTATGATCAATATTCGTTACTATTACCTTGTTCTTGGTGAGTGTATGCGCACAATAATAGAACAACTTTGGCAATGCCTGGGGCAGAACAATGTCAATTTTCGACAGTCCAACAAATTGAAGTTGTATATGTACCAGTATTCTGGTTGGGATTACATACACGGATCTTATAATGGTTACTACAGTAAAGACGACATAAAGTGGAAACGTCACCCATCCAACGCCGAATATTTGTGTTCTAAAGGTAAGTTCTAAAATTTTGATCATTTAATGAAAAGTCTGCATCGTCTCAGATTTGCCAACGATAAAGTGAAGTTTATACTTCACAATGTAAAACGACTGGCCACGGGTATAATAACGTAATATCCTTGTAATCTAAATTGTTCCTGAGCGGACTTTATATCAGTACAAAGTGCGACACCTTGTGTAATTTTCATGCATTTATTTAATTACACTAGAGTAGTACGTACATAGCTACCATCGAAAATTAATAGGTACTGCGTATTACATTGGTCAGCAAAACTACACCATAAGTTTATGCCAAATCTCTGTGCGATAGACATAATCGGTTGACTCTGTTGATTCCCAATTCAGATCATGTGATGCAAACCAACATTACCATGGAGAATTGTTTAATCTTTGAAATTTAATGTTATTTAGATAGACCTGATTACATTTTATACTAGAAATACGAATCCACAATAATCCCCTAGCTCGCCTTTTCTACCACTAACCCCCACCCCAACGTTAGAGTTTCTCTTCCCAAACCATGATTCCCAGACAAGCGTGTGTCGATAACAAATCCCAAGACCGGTTCGTCATACGTAGATTTTGGACGTTATCTCGGCCAATATTTACTCGATTTCAATGATGAAAACAGTTTTGCAATTAACGAGTCTAAATACATAACGTACGTGTCAATTATATTACGAGAACGTGCATACGCTGCGTAACAAATTCTGTTTATGTACTTAGAAATTAATAAATTATTCGGCAAGCAGCCAGCCGCACACGGTGGGCGGTAGCCGGTTGCTAAGGCTTTTCCCCCGGAAACGCGGGCTTCGATTTTCCAGCGGTTTCTCTGTGTGACAATCTTCAAACATAATATATACATAATGGCGGATTCGGTAACTCAGGTATATTCCTATTCAAGTTAAGTTTAACGTTGCCAGATATTTTGAGACATTTTAGACCTACGAAACCTGGATAAGCCAAGAAGTCCTTTTCCGGCGATTTCTGATAATAATTTTTGAAAAACTAGGGCACCACGCCGTTGCTAAAAATGCACGATTACAAAGGGGCATCAAGATTAGGAAACACTTTAATATAAACTCAGAAGTAGTACAGAACCAATATATACACTTTAGCCTTTAGGCATCTGAAAACGTCCATCGTTTTATCTTGGAACCCATGTTAAAATATCTGAGAGCATGTAAACTGGCTTTTGCAATGAAAATTGGATAAGCTACCAAAACAAATCGGTCATTTATCACTCCGACTTCTTTCGCTAAACCCAGCCGTCAGTTAGCGGCACATAAAGTCAGTTCGCTACAACATTAAGTCAGTTCGCTACACACATAAACGGAAAGCGGAATATATATATCACCGAAAGCGCGTTGGCGATTCCGATGGACGGCATCTCTGAGTCAACTTATTGTGTATTATTATTATATATTATTTATTATTACTTATTGTTGTATGGCAGCTATTTCAACAAAACCGCGTTAAAATAGCTTGGCAAAAGGTATTGAATAGGTATTGTTCGAGAGCATTAATGGCAGCGCGCCGATGGACGGCGCTTGGATTCCATCTAAGACTTATAACGCTCTTCCACTGTCATTACTTGAGGTGATCTGTTTAGTAAATACGTATTAAACAAATCAAGTTGATTGTTTTTTTAATAAATGATGAGTTGTAGCGAACTGACTTAATGTGTGTAGCGAACGCAGAAATGTCAGTATTTCGTTGCCATTTGGCAGTTCGTCACCTTTTCACTTTACTGTCGGTTCAGTTTTCTTGTTAACGCGTGCTTCGGATGCTCCGGAGTAACTTCGCACAGCAAAAAATCTGAAACTATTGTTATTAAAATCGACTTTAGCGGTTTGGCCCCATTTGCCACAACCTATTACTTGAAGGACATTTTAGCCCACGCGAAAATTGCTTCATTGTTAATGATAATCACAATTCCCCCGTTTGTCAATGCACTATACTATATGCACACCATTCGCGTTTTTTCATTCGAAATACTGAAAAGTGCACGTTTAATAGTGCCAGTGTCAAATCCACCGGAATTTGATTATTATTCTGTGCCAGCGAGGTGTCACACCGTTCTTATTCATAGCACACATGTATAATATCATAAAAGAATGATAAGGTTTCCGTAAAGAAGGTACCGAAGGAAAACGAAAGGGACGTCCAAAGCATCGCCTGAAGGTATTAAAGTCTTAATAATTATTGGTTGAATATATGTAAATCCTCCTGTTGATATGATTATAAATTCAGATGGCCGGCTGTCGGAAAAAAATACGAACCAAATACGAATGTAAACAAAAAGCCGCTTTAACGAGAATAATATGTTGACCTGCGCGCTGCGCTTAGGCGATTTATTCGTTACAAGAATATTTGTTATGCCTATGCGATTATATTTTGATACTAGAAATACGTTAAACGCGACACCCCTCGCCCGCTACTGTTTGAAACTTTTATAGAGTAGTTGCTAATTTACTACTGTAATACAGTACTGTAGTCATGCGCTTTGTCCTAGTGACGTCATCAGGGTTCAATAATTTTTGTTTTGGACACTTCCGTTCAATAATTCACAGTATTCGACGGAATTGGGGAACAGTGTTGAGATGAACTGGTACTTTGTGTTAGGTATGCAAAATGGTTGCAACATTTCATTGGTCTGCAGATTACACCAGTCACAAGTGATTGATGTGGCGACGCGGCCGGGCCCCTTGCAAGGTCCCAGGCTATTTTGCCCCACCTTCTCACCGATCTTGTGATTCATGAAATAATCAACTATAAAAAGACACCAAAGGCTGTTAAAGAATGAAGGAAGAAAGTGCATTCTCTTTATCATTCAAATGTCTAGGGGTGCATATAGTGCAAATGTATGGACATCAATTTGGTTTTAATACAGTATTAGGGATTCTATCCCGATTGTTGGTGAGGATAGATGCTCTTGAGGTCTCAATGCAGGGCAGAGAAACTGACCTTTCCTAAGTCTGGACATGAAACTGATCGGTTAATACAAACCCTAGGATTGGTACCATATGTTAGTTAAGAAATGTCTTGAAGGCATTTTACCACCATTTCTAAAGAACTATTTTAATCTCAATGAATTTGTTCATATTTGCATACATGTAAGATCGTTATCTAATATCTATTGCCTTAATTGACAACACTACATTTGTAGGATTTATACAACTTTCAAGTTATAATTAGTTTTTGTAAATTGTACATACATATATATGAATACAGTATGTGTAATAAATTTATATTTGCAATAAATAATAATTGTAATTTGTTAGGAAACAGGACCCCATCAATACCAGTGTTAGCATTCAACAGGCAGCTATCCTGTATTTTTATTAGTAGTATTAATAATGCCTAAACTTTTCCCAATCCCAGAATGTATAATTATAGTACAACTCTCTCGGTTAAGTATTTCAAAATTTGTCTAAAGATTTCTGAACAATCACAATGCAGACTATACAAGTTACAACTAACATTTTATTGAAGATAAAATATTGTTCAACGTACTGTATACATTGTTGCACTGCTAAAATAGTGTGTAACAGGTATCAGACATTCAACGTTTCGAGCGAAAGCCCTAGCTTCGTCACTCAAGTCAAAGTCTTTTATAATTCAACGAAATGCTAATCCTAATATATAACTACCTAACCAAATTACCAACCCTAACCAAAAAACTATGCTGAAAAGGCATATTAATGTATTAAAAATAATGTTTATCGAACTCGACCGGAAATCGCGGGTTGTCACTATATTATATCAGTAATGCTTGGATGTGTAAATATATATACACTGCTGTAGTGAATGCAAGCTACATAGGCAGTACTGTATTCCTATATCAACCGAATGTATTATGTTGAATTTGTAACCAGCTTCACTTTCCATCTGAGTCTCGGTGGCTCAATGGTTAGAAGCAATCAAGTTACAGGTTCGATTCCTGTCCAGGACTCAGAATCATTTTATGAGGATATGAGCTTGACAATCCATGTATCATCTTTCTACTGTATATATTAACACTGACCAGTATACAGTAATGCTTGTTTATATACTATAAATTGTAGGCCAGGCCCAGGTCGTATAAACACTGAAACACAGCTATAGTCTACTATATAGGCTCATTATCAAGCACAGAATAAACATACTGTATATTTAAAAATATGAACAAACACTTACTGTTCTGTATTATAAACACTGGATATCGTCTTCGAGTCGCTTTGACTTGTTTCTGTCGCAATCCTTCTTGCTGTGTTGGTTTTGTTGCATAAGTATTGAGGTTTTGTTTTTAATAACGACTGTCCCCTCTCGTTCTCTTCTGCTCGTGCAGCTTCAGCCTGCCATTATTTAAATTACTCATTTCACGTACATTTCCCGTTTTTTCGAGTAAAACAACACAAAATTATGTTCTCGCTCACGAGTCACGACCTTAGATACATATCCTTTTAGAACCATAAATATCCTTGTTTACCTACTTTCTTCCCCGTGAGCACGTCATCGTAACCAAGACAACCGATGACCCCCTCCGCGGTTGATGGATACCTATATATATACGGCGCACAAACATTTTACAGAACTAACTTCCCATATACGACCGGACATTGTACACGACCGGACATTCTACCACCCCGTCAAGATTATCACCCTCGCCCCAGCGCCTGTCGCGAGGGGATTAATATTAATCAGCATGGTGAACCACATGAGAAGTTCGACGTTTGAAACGGTTCATTATTCAGTTTGCTAGTGATATTGCCAGTGATATGCGCGTGCATATTGTTCGATTTGGACACTAGTCTCGTCCGGAAAAATGACGTCCTCGAACGCATCTTTTACCGCTAAGGCATTCAAACAGAACAAGAGGCGCCTCTTTATTTTGTTTGGCTCTCGAACAAACTGGCAATAACGCGAATTTCCATGCCTCCGTGAGACATCAACGGCGCATTCGTCCACCAGTTTGATATTTATTTTCAGCTGCAGATGTTAATTCGTCATTCGCTTTCATTGTTTCCTCGATGAACTTCAAGTGTTCCTTTTTCAAAAGCGGTTTTCTTGGCGCATCTCGTAGATTCCCACAATTTCGTCGATACCGAGAAATATATAAAATTTAAAGCCGATCTCGATGTTTGAATTCAAGGATGTCCGCGATTTTTGTTATCGGAACTGATGAAGACCAAAGCGAAACAATTCGTTCCCTGGCGCATTGCGATAATTTCTCCATTATTTACGAAACGATAGAGTGAACCTTATGGTATGACGCGGTTTTCTCAAATGGCCAAAGGACGCAAAACTATATGGTAAAAGCTACTCGTTCCGGAACGTGTCGTATAATTTCCGACGTGAGAACCGCGCTTGCTTGCGGAAGGTTAAACCTAGGCTAGACCGAGGTGAGACCGAGGTGAGACCTAGGTTTTCGTTAGGTTACTTCTAGGCAGTACTGTATATAAACAATTTCCAGATGTGTCATACCTAAAATATTAAGATATTAATACAAGTGATGAGAAATAAAACAGACACTAGACTAGTAATAGCGTAGAGTCTGGCTGCTATTAATAGCTCAAAAAGCGGACAAACAAACCAAATTTGACTCACAAATTATTGCAAGTGAGCTATTTTCTTTTGTTATGGCCGCAAGAATTATGGGTAAAAGCGGACAAACATCAATACTGACGTCATCTCGACGGAGCGCTATTTGATATGAAATGTAAATACGGTGTCAACAAATCCGTTTTCTATGAGAAATAATATATAAACAATGCATTCGATAAATTGTACTGGTGTATCTTGGTTTTCCGCTTATGGTATACAGACACTACCAAATGATTAAACGAAGCCTTAATAGTCAGCGTTTACTGTCAAAGCACGGAATAATTGTAAGAGCTTGTCTTCGACACACATTTCGCTGGTTCTAGTGTATACCCGCCGCGCAGCTATTTATGATAATTTTGAACGAACATCAATAGGAAAGTAACATGATCACCAAAGACAGAAACAATATAGATAAAATGATGTAATGCGCTTACCTTTAATAGAGCGATAGGTCGCTTGCTTCTTTGCTCTTCCTTCGCATGTTAACAGTACACTTGGCGCTTTGTTGATAACGCACGATCTAACACGATCACTTCTCGAATACCTAGCGATCTTCTCGACATCTCACGATAGCTGGTCGAGTATGACGTAAATGAGGTATAAGGAAAGCAAGCAAACAAGAAAGTGCCGACTTAGTGGCTATACCGCTGACCTGTCAGCGGTAGTCACAAAAATAGTATTTAAGAAGAAGCGAATAGCACAGCCCAGGAATCACACTGCAATACATATTTTTTTATAACATTGAAACATGCATGTATCAGTCCAAGCACAGAAGTAAATATACATATTGATAACAACCTATACAAGTTAAATAATCAATAATTGCCCAATTGTGAGAACCACGAAACGGGGTTAATATGAAGCTTAGCTCAAACCAAGTCATTCAAAAGTAATAATCGTTGTTAGTTAGCTAGCTTTACTAAATAAATCATAAGGACAAAGATAATAGCTGACTATCACATGCACTATATCTGTATTACAATAATATAACCAAAGTCGTATTACAATAATATTACATAAATATGCCAAAAACGTAATAATATAATTAAGATAGGTAACAAGTAACTATATTTATTTTTCCCAGGTCCGGAATCCTGTTAAATGAAGCAATTTGATTGGCTCACGAGCGGTCCGGAATTTTAGAGTACGGACCGCGCGGGTTATTACACTCGACAAAAATTTTTTTAATTTAAAATTAGCTTTAAAAAATTTTTTTTTGAAATATTAAAAATATCGAAAATGAATTGGGACGAAAGCGAACATAGTGAAAGCGAATTTTATTATCCATTAGAAGACTGGACTGAAGAACAGGTTGAAGAACAAGGTACAATAACACGCTGTCCTACAAGTAACACTGCAATTGCAAACACAAAAGACGAAGTCGACGATATGAACATAATTCAAAACTTTATTGAGAGACAACGACCTGACACCACAAAAATGAAGACGGAATACGACCTAAACGTGATGAGAAGGCACTTTTCATCAATAAACGAAAAACGAGAATTGAAACCATACCTGCTAATGAGCTAAATGTCCTGGTTTGCAAATTTATTATGAATATACGAAAGAAAAATGGCGAAATGTACGAACCATCGTCCCTTACCTCATTCCAGAGAAGCCTACAAAGGTATTTAAATGAAAAGAATTCAAGTTTAAATCTATTTAAAGATCAAGAATTATCAAAGTCTAGAGAGGTTCTTCTGGCCAGAAAACGAGAGCTTGTACAGCGACACGCCAAGGAAACCGACCTCAGGCAGCCAGAGAGTTGACAACAACAGAGGAGGATCTTCTTTTCGAAACTGGGATGTTTGGTGACCACAAACATGAAGTGCTACAAAGAACCGTTTGGTGGGTTCTGTCGCTACACTTCGGATTTAGAGCTCGCGATGAATCCAGGCGACTGAAGTGGGGAGATCTGGCTCTTGGTAAGGACCCAGAAATCAGCAGTGAAGTGCTAGTATGGAAAGCCGAGCGGGGTCCAAAAACAATGCACGGCGACGGGCAAGACAGGCGAGCTTTTAATCCGACTGCTCAAGCGACCAACAACGAGCGTTGTCCTGTGAAATTGTTTAAATCGTTTGCCAGCCATCGATCAGAAGAAATGAAAAAGCGCCGACGAAAACCAGACTCCAAGATTTGGTACACAAATGGTCCGTTGGGTAAAAACGAGATTGGAAAATTTCTCGTGAAAGCTGCCAAGTCTGCTGGTTTGCCAGGTAATATCACCAACCACTCAGTCAGGAAAACGTGCATTTCACGACTAATGGATGCCGACATCCCAGAGCATTACGTGGCCCAATTGAGCGGACATAAGAATCTTAAAAGTCTAGATTCTTACAAGTCAGCTTCGACAAGCCACCAGCGAAAGATGTCCATGATCTTGAGTCGATCAACTGCTTCGACCGTCGCCGACACTGCATTGTCTGCAAGTTTACAAGAGCATCAGGTCACCAGTTCACCATCACAGTCATTGCAATAGCAATAATTTTCTTTCACACGAAGGTCCGCCATTGAAGGAGTATTCTCTGGAGCAACAATTTCTAACAT
Organism: Chrysogorgia sp. JL179-B06; assembly: GCA_035772405.1. NCBI lineage: Eukaryota > Metazoa > Cnidaria > Anthozoa > Scleralcyonacea > Chrysogorgiidae > Chrysogorgia > Chrysogorgia sp. JL179-B06. The sequence continues at coordinate 314,382 of JAYKKM010000304.1, forward strand.
TCAAGGCTTCAATTTCAATTTTTACCTCAACTCGATGTCGAACGAAGACCGTAGAGAAGTGTCAAAACCCAAAAAACGTCGTGTGATCATCAGCGACTCCTCAGAATCGGACTGAATTAATTCCTTGTCCCGTTATCTTAACCATGAGACATTTCATTGTAAAATTATTGATGTATTACCTATAGCGATGGTCAAGGACGAAGTAAAGGAACTGTTTCAACAACAGCAAAAAAGCGACGTGTAACCATAAGCGATGATTCAAAATCGAACTAAGCTGCATCTCTTTCCTTTCTTTTATAAAATCCAAGTATTTTGTTGTAAACTTTTCGTTGTTGTTATGCAAAAATTAGGTAATACTAACAACAAGTCTTATAAACGAACTTTGTTCGCTTTGCCAGTTTTGAAATAAACATTTTCTACCCCCAGCTGACTTCCTTATTTGGTCGCAGCTGAGTGGCTTTTTGTTCTGACGTCAATGTCTCGGTCATGACTGCACGGACCTCGTTCTGCGGCCTCGGTCCGTACAGTCATGACCTCGGGCAATATTTTCCCAGTACGGACCTCCAGTTTGGGAAATAACATATATATATATATATTTATTAAATTATATGCTCATTGTCATTTTAATACCCTATTATTCTTTGTAAATATTCAAAGAAATCTTTTGAAGAATTGGTCATTCATTATCTTCATGTGTGGTAATAATCCATCAACATTATTTAGTTACTATATACTTTCTTTCCACTGGCCGTGAGTATCGAGAGAAGGACAACTGCAAACATGGACAGAAATATGTGACATTTTGATTAAGACAGGTTACTGGTCTATGAATGAAGAAAAAATGTTCTAATTAAATGTAATTGTACAGTATTCATCCCCTCGCCCGGACGGACGCCGAAGGCGCTGGGGCGAGGGTGATAATCTTGACGGGGTGGTACAATGTCCGGTCGTGTGCAATGTACGGTCATTGAGTCATGGCAAATTATTCTGTAAAATGTTTGTCGCCGTGTATATATAAATATAGGTATCCATCAACGGTCATTGGTTGTCTTGGTGACGATAACGAGCCTCACGGGGAAGAAAGTAGGTAAACAAGGAAATTTATGGATCTATAAGGATATTTATCGAGGACGTGAGCGGGAATTATTGGTATATTCTTCATGGTGATATTACATATAGTCTCCCTACAATATGTTAAACTAAAACTAGCTTACATATAGTATCGCGCTATATACAATAATACATATACTTAATATGATTCATAGTATACATATGATTGATTCATAGTATACATATGATTCATATCATTTATGTGATTCGTATGATTCATATGATTCATGTGATTCCTATGATTCATATGATTCATATGATTCATGTGATTCATATGATTCATATGATTCATATGATTCGTATGATTCGTATGATTCGCATGATTCGTATGATTCGTATGATTCGTATGAATCATGTGATCCATGTGATTCATGTGATTCATGTGATTCGTGTGATTCGTATGATTCGTATGATTCGTATGATTCGTATGAATCATGTGATTCGTGTGATTCATGTGATTCGTGTGATTCGTGTGATTCGTGTGATTCGTGTGATTCATATCATTCGTATGATTCGTATGAATCGCGTGATTCGTATGATTCGTATGATTCGTATGAATCATGTGATCCATGTGATTCATGTGATTCGTCTTCCCATATACGACCGGACATTGTACACGACCGGACATTCTACCACCCCGTCAAGATTATCACCCTCGCCCCAGCGCCTGTCGCGAGGGGATTAATATTAATCAGCATGGTGAACCACATGAGAAGTTCGACGTTTGAAACGGTTCATTATTCAGTTTGCTAGTGATATTGCCAGTGATATGCGCGTGCATATTGTTCGATTTGGACACTAGTCTCGTCCGGAAAAATGACGTCCTCGAACGCATCTTTTACCGCTAAGGCATTCAAACAGAACAAGAGGCGCCTCTTTATTTTGTTTGGCTCTCGAACAAACTGGCAATAACGCGAATTTCCATGCCTCCGTGAGACATCAACGGCGCATTCGTCCACCAGTTTGATATTTATTTTCAGCTGCAGATGTTAATTCGTCATTCGCTTTCATTGTTTCCTCGATGAACTTCAAGTGTTCCTTTTTCAAAAGCGGTTTTCTTGGCGCATCTCGTAGATTCCCACAATTTCGTCGATACCGAGAAATATATAAAATTTAAAGCCGATCTCGATGTTTGAATTCAAGGATGTCCGCGATTTTTGTTATCGGAACTGATGAAGACCAAAGCGAAACAATTCGTTCCCTGGCGCATTGCGATAATTTCTCCATTATTTACGAAACGATAGAGTGAACCTTATGGTATGACGCGGTTTTCTCAAATGGCCAAAGGACGCAAAACTATGGTAAAAGCTACTCGTTCCGGAACGTGTCGTATAATTTCCGACGTGAGAACCGCGCTTGCTTGCGGAAGGTTAAACCTAGGCTAGACCGAGGTGAGACCGAGGTGAGACCTAGGTTTTCGTTAGGTTACTTCTAGGCAGTACTGTATATAAACAATTTCCAGATGTGTCATACCTAAAATATTAAGATATTAATACAAGTGATGAGAAATAAAACAGACACTAGACTAGTAATAGCGTAGAGTCTGGCTGCTATTAATAGCTCAAAAAGCGGACAAACAAACCAAATTTGACTCACAAATTATTGCAAATGAGCTATTTTCTTTTGTTATGGCCGCAAGAATTATGGGTAAAAGCGGACAAACATCAATACTGACGTCATCTCGACGGAGCGCTATTTGATATGAAATGTAAATACGGTGTCAACAAATCCGTTTTCTATGAGAAATAATATATAAACAATGCATTCAATAAATTGTACTGGTGTATCTTGGTTTTCCGCTTATGGTATACAGACACTACCAAATGATTAAACGAAGCCTTAATAGTCAGCGTTTACTGTCAAAGCACGGAATAATTGTAAGAGCTTGTCTTCGACACACATTTCGCTGGTTCTAGTGTATACCCGCCGCGCAGCTATTTATGATAATTTTGAACGAACATCAATAGTAACATGATCACCAAAGACAGAAACAATATAGATAAAATGATGTAATGCGCTTACCTTTAATAGAGCGATAGGTCGCTTGCTTCTTTGCTCTTCCTTCGCATGTTAACAGTACACTTGGCGCTTTGTTGATAACGCACGATCTAACACGATCACTTCTCGAATACCTAGCGATCTTCTCGACATCTCACGATAGCTGGTCGAGTATGACGTAAATGAGGTATAAGGAAAGCAAGCAAACAAGAAAGTGCCGACTTAGTGGCTATACCGCTGACCTGTCAGCGGTAGTCACAAAAATAGTATTTAAGAAGAAGCGAATAGCACAGCCCAGGAATCACACTGCAATACATATTTTTTTATAACATTGAAACATGTATCAGTCCAAGCACAGAAGTAAATATACATATTGATAACAACCTATACAAGTTAAATAATCAATAATTGCCCAATTGTGAGAACCACGAAACGGGGTTAATATGAAGCTTAGCTCAAACCAAGTCATTCAAAAGTAATAATCGTTGTTAGTTAGCTAGCTTTACTAAATAAATCATAAGGACAAAGATAATAGCTGACTATCACATGCACTATATCTGTATTACAATAATATAACCAAAGTCGTATTACAATAATATTACATAAATATGCCAAAAACGTAATAATATAATTAAGATAGGTAACAAGTAACTATATTTATTTTTCCCAGGTCCGGAATCCTGTTAAATGAAGCAATTTGATTGGCTCACGAGCGGTCCGGAATTTTAGAGTACGGACCGCGCGGGTTATTACACTCGACAAAAATTTTTTTAATTTAAAATTAGCTTTAAAAAATATTTTTTTGAAATATTAAAAATATCGAAAATGAATTGGGACGAAAGCGAACATAGTGAAAGCGAATTTTATTATCCATTAGAAGACTGGACTGAAGAACAGGTTGAAGAACAAGGTACAATAACACGCTGTCCTACAAGTAACACTGCAATTGCAAACACAAAAGACGAAGTCGACGATATGAACATAATTCAAAACTTTATTGAGAGACAACGACCTGACACCACAAAAATGAAGACGGAATACGACCTAAACGTGATGAGAAGGCACTTTTCATCAATAAACGAAAAACGAGAATTGAAACCATACCTGCTAATGAGCTAAATGTCCTGGTTTGCAAATTTATTATGAATATACGAAAGAAAAATGGCGAAATGTACGAACCATCGTCCCTTACCTCATTCCAGAGAAGCCTACAAAGGTATTTAAATGAAAAGAATTCAAGTTTAAATCTATTTAAAGATCAATAATTATCAAAGTCTAGAGAGGTTCTTCTGGCCAGAAAACGAGAGCTTGTACAGCGACACGCCAAGGAAACCGACCTCAGGCAGCCAGAGAGTTGACAACAACAGAGGAGGATCTTCTTTTCGAAACTGGGATGTTTGGTGACCACAAACATGAAGTGCTACAAAGAACCGTTTGGTGGGTTCTGTCGCTACACTTCGGATTTAGAGCTCGCGATGAATCCAGGCGACTGAAGTGGGGAGATCTGGCTCTTGGTAAGGATGTCTAAGTGAATCAAAGAGGATTTTCAAGAGAACCTCTCTGATAGTATTTACCGAATACGTCAAGCTGTTTAAACGTAATCTCGAGTCATGCGAATGAATCTGTTTGAGAAACGCAATGTAGATAAAACGAAGGCATCACGTTTGACACGCGCCGCAAATTTTGACAAATTTTGTTATAAATTTTCACCGAGTGAGAAATGTAGAAACGTTCTTCCCGAGTGTTCATCCGAATGTTCTACATATCTATTGTGATTCAAAGGTTTCGCTTTCGCCGGTAAATTATGTAAAAAATATATAGCAAAGTGAAAAGGTGGTAAACTGCCAAGATTTAAAGTACCCAATCAAATGCACGGGAGACAAACTAATAATTAATGAGATGCGAAAAGTTATATGAGGGAGAAATTACAGGTCCAATATTCCCGCTTGTGCCGACATTATTACGGCGTCATTGATGTCTATATCATTAAATAGGGATTAGAAATGCGTAAATATATTTACATATGGACAAATATATTTAATGATAAAACTATCTGATCAATATATTATCAAACGAATGCTCAGAGACGGGTTTTTTCAATATCAGCGGAAGGACGTTGGACTGTAACCCAGTCTTCCAAACATACCACTTAACAATTGTAAACAAAGCTTACTAGTCTACAAATATTTAAACAAAAATACAAACTATAATGTGAAAAATATTACCTTGGCGCTCGTCAAAATAAAGCGTTCTTCTTGTTCTCTTTTGTCGTCATTTCCCGGCAAATACGAGTGTCAACGCTTCGTCGGACACACACCAAAGATGGAGAGCTTTTATCTGTTCGAAAATAAATTGTCAAAGTTAAAACCGAAAGTCATATATAATATAAAGATATTAAAACGACTGAAACTTGTCAACTGAAAATAATCTTATTTGGAAAATGCAGAGACAAATTAACATTCTTACCACTATTTTGAGATGTTGTGGGTGACGGGTTATCAATGTCGCTGAATCCAACAGTGAAAATTGAGGAAGGCTGTGAAGTTTCTTCTTCTGTACCAGACTCAAACTCTGGGCTTGAAAAGAGCTGATTCGGCGTCATCGAAGAAGTTTCTTCTGTACCAGTCGCAATATCGGGGCTTGAAAAGAGCTAGTGATTCGGCGTCATCGAAGATGTTGAACATGTTGGCTCTGGCGAACTTGAAAAACAAAACTCGTATGTTTTCGAGCAGCCGCTGTCTTCTTTAACGGGAGTTTTGTAAGTTAGAGGAGACGAAATTACATTATGTATTCGAATCATTCGCACGTGGACAACAGAGATGGTATGTTGTAGGTCTTTTGAAAATAGAAAATACCGTTAGAAATCTAATCAACTCACATGCGCATGGGTATTCCAGCTTCTGTTGTGACCGGTGCATACCAACGGTTGCTGGGTTTCATTTCCTTTCGGCTTGTTATTGTTTGGCCACCTGGACATGAGTTTTATATCACCAATTAACCGTTCTTTTAGCACGGTCAGCATCAATAGCTTCTAATTCTTAGCATTAAGTTAGAGACCTAAAGTAAGTTATGGAAGTACTATAATACAATCAATAAGACACTTTGTTGATCGTAAAACCAGCGAAAAATATTACCTTGTTGAGATACCTGATTTAAATCACAGTTTAAATCAAATTACATGGTTTAATACTCATCAGTGTGACACGTGTGTGGCGCCCGTTTCCCGTGTTATATTTTGTATTAGTCGATTTGAATACAACCTGTCAAACAATGATAAATTACATTTCCTTTTTGTTTGCCGTTTAGCCGTATGGCCTTGCTCAACATCAAAAGCTTCTTTGCTCCGTGTTAGAAAGTCACAGTTTCGAGACTCTCTCTGGTTTCTATTACACTAATCATGTCATCATCATGGGCTATACGTATAGAAGAAAACCCTGCTTTAGTTTTTCTGGCTTGCCGCCTTTGACACGGAGGAAGAAAAAGTTTGGGGCTTTACAGCGAGCCGAGGAAAGTCATCGGAATGGAATACCGTGTATTAAGGTGAGCGTTTATTAGTATATATATATATATATAGTGCGTGTTTAAATACTGTTACTATCACTGTTAGTTTAAGCTTTTTATATTGAAGGCGATGATCTTGATGATCCACATCAACGGCGCCGTGATAAGTCAATATAAATATACAAATGCAAACTTTTTGTGCGCACGGAATCTGAGTATTTGGTCTTGGAGATTAAACCAAAGTCATGTACAGAAGAAATAGCAGTTAGTTCAAATTTTAGTCGGTTTTCTTTGTTCTTTATGGTTGATTAATCTGGCTAAGAGCCTCCGTTCTCGGTATCTAACTCTCATTTTGTATACTGCATTTTCAAGTAGTATAATAACACTATACCGCAGAAGAGAAAAAAAGCCAAATATTACTTAACTATCCCGCAGAGCCACGTGCAAGGGCGCGCAGATAATACACTGGGTACGAGGTTGACCACGTGCACGAAACCGTTATGGTTGCTTACAAACCAATAACTTATTGGGTATAATGCTAAAATTGTGTCCAATAATTTATGGGATAAAACGTGAGGAACGGCTGAAGGGACCGATAGGATTAGCTATCCCATTCATTATTATTTACGAAGTGGCTATTCGCACTGGAGTTGTACGGGGACTTCCATTTGCTATTTGTACTGGAGTCAAACGATTTTCCACAATTTTCTAATAAGTACTTGTTTCAAGTGATTTTTATTACTCTACCTTTGTTAAAGTACTATTAGCGATTCCGACAAGCGTTCCCATCGTTCGTAAAACGAATTTATAGACTCTCTACTTACTACAGCTTATCGACACTTAGGAAATGTCTTTCATATATTTACGCTTGGAAAATAACACGCGGGCTCGCACGCAGGAACCAGCACGTGGGACACACTCGTGGCATAAACAACGAACTTCTCACTTCTGTCATCTCAATTCTCAACACACAATCCAAGGAAAATGTATAGAAATCCGAGAAAACTCTTCGAGTTCCAATGAGTAAGTTTATGGATATTTGTTTGCTTTTGCATGTCATTAATCAATGTAAATCTTTACAATATAACAATATAGCGCTGGTTCCCGCGCGCAATCCCGCGTGTTATTTTCCAGGCGTAAATATAAAAGACATTTCCTAAGTGTCGATAAACTGTAGTAAGTAGAGAGTATAGAAATTCGTTTTACGAACGATGCGAACGCTTGTCGGAATCGCTAATAGTACTTTAACAAAGGTAGAGTAATGAAAATCATTTGAAACAAGTACTTGTTAGAAAATATTTTGACTCCAGTACACTGAGCAAATGGAAGGTCCCCGTAGAACTCCAATACGAATAGCCACTTCGTATTATTTATTATTCATTATTTGAACCATATTTGAAACATATTCATTATCAGGTCGGAAAATATAATGACCTATCATCCTTGTCAGTGGCACCCGTTTGTTGCGACACATGAATAGTTCGGCGCTATCCTATCGTTGTTTCGGAAATTTGCGAATGCTATCGAACAAATATATCGCCACCGACCGATCATGGCCACACGCTGTGAAAGATGTAATAGTATATTTGAAAGTCCTGATGTTAAAAATCTGCCAATAATATAATGAAAATTATTTTGAACAATGAAAAATTCATGCGCCGTGCATGCTGTAGTTTCAAGCCCACGCGGGCAGTAAACTGAAACCTCTATCCTCAATTACGTTGGCCTAACGTAACCATTGCTCGACAGCTGTAACCGGATAAATCCGCATAATGAGAAGTATGATAAATTAGACGTTTGAAACGGGCCTAAATGCGTTTTGACTTCAAAATAATTGTTCATTTATGAGTTCACAAATGTTCCCGGACCATTGACAGGTTTCAAAACTCCAAATTCGTAGTGGGTAGTACGTTAAAAAATATTGTTTGATGAACTATATCATTGGCATTGCTATCCGACATGTAACTGATTGCTCTCATCAGTCTCATGTGAACTATAAGATACAGTTATAACGTAAAAAACCTCAAGTTAATTAAGCCAGAGCTTTTGACATGTGTATTGATAATTTCCGTTTTAATCAGCACGCGGCGCTTTTTTCATGCGTGGCAAAGCAGGCCAAGTGTCAACAGTGCCACGTAGAGCGAGGCAGTTTGTCTGTTGCAATAGCGAGTCTCCTCAGAATAGAAAATTTCATGAATAAATTTTTATAAAAAATCAAAAAAATTCTCTTCATGTTTCTCTGAGAATGATTCTGAAACAGAGCTTGGAACGCTTCGCATGAACGGACTCATACACGGAGTCACGGCATTTATTTATATCACCATCTAGTAATATATTTTAGGCTGTTGCTATATTTACGGGCCCGTAACGGACTTCACCGAGCTATATATTTATATTTACGGCAGTATTTTAAAATTCAACGAAATGCTAACCCCAACATCACCAAAATCACAACCCTAACCAAAATACTAAACCGGATCAAAATACTAACCCTAACCAAAAAAAATATGCAGAAAAGGCAAATTATTTTTATCAAACTCGACCGGAAATCGGGGGTTTGGGAACGAACGCCTATATATTGTTGTTATATCCTGCCGTAAATATACCAATTCGTATATTTTATCACTGTGGCACAGGCTTCACATTAATCACAAAGCAGAGGCGGTGTTTGCGCATCATCAAGACTACCACTACGACGTTATCGGGAAATTTTAGTAATCTGTAATTTTAGCAACCTGCACTCCAGAAGAAGACAGTGAAATTGTTCGTTCGCTCGCGTATCGAGATACTGTAGCTTTCCCATTGTTGCTAGATCACAGAACTGCTTAGGCCTGGTTCAAACGTGGAAACTCTCGAACCTAATCATTTTACCGAAACAATAGTTTGTCCAGTTTTTTTACGCCGAGAAAAACTGGTGGGAGCTTGACTGAAACGATACTTTATTATGCATCATTTGATTTGGCGGACTTTTCAATATGGACAAACAAACCACAAAATATATATGTATATCGTGTAATTCTTCATGTAATCGATGCGCGGTGTTTGAAAAAGACGAAGAGGCTAAGGGATGGCGAGCAGGGATGGGGGCCAAAACCATTGAGAATTTAATCAGCCGCATTCTCCTACTTATTAGGCTGTGTAATACTGATTCTACCATAATCCTCCGCTTTCTTGCACGCTGGAACATGCTCCGGATCATAACAGTTCTTCTGTTTTATTGCTTCACGTTCTGTTCCTTTACCTTCGCTATGTTAACACTGAAATCGACAAGTTCAAAAGAAAGAGTCTAGCGCATGCACACAGTGACCACTGATCAAAACGAACGAATGCTCGAAGGTAGCAATTAAGTTCCACTCATGTTTCTATAACACTATGGAAACACAGAAAATGTTTTCTGTTTCTTAATTATTGTAAGATTTTGCAAACACATTTACATAGAAGTGGCAAAAATTTTGCCTCCCCTATTTCTTCCATATGTTTACATTGTAAGTTTTTGCAAACAGATTTACATAGAAGTGGCAAAAATTTTGCCTCCCCTATTTCTTCCATGTGTTTATATTGTAAGATTTTGCAAACAGATTTACATTGGAGTGGCAAAACTTTTGCCTGCCGTATTTCTTCCATGTGTTTATATGTTAAGATTTTGCAAACAGATTTACATCGGAGTTACAAAAATTTTGCCGGCCCTATTTCTTCCATGTGTTTATATTATACGATTTCGCAAACAGAATTACATCGGAGTGGCAAAAATTTTGCCTGCCCTATTTCTTCCATGTGTTTATATTATAACATTTTGCAAACAGATTTACATCGGAGTGGCAAAATTAAAATTTTGCCTACCCTATTTCTTCCATGTGTTTATATTATCAGATTTTGCAAACAGATTTACATCGGAGTGGTAAAACTTTTGCGTGCCCTATTTCTTCTATGTGTTTATATGTTAAGATTTTGTAAACAGATTTACATCGGAGTGGCAAAAATTTTGCCTGCCCTATTTCTTCCATGTGTTTATATTATACGATTTTGCAAAGAGAATTACATCGGAGAGGCAAACATTTTGCCTGCCATATTTCTTCCATGTGTTTATATTATACGATTTTGCAAACACAATTACATCGGAGTGGCAAAAATTTTGCCTGCCCTATTTCTTCCATGTGTTTATATGTTAAGATTTTGCAAACAGATTTACATCGGAGTGGCAAAAATTTTGCCTGCCCTATTTATTCCATGTGTTTATATTATCAGATTTTGCAAATAGATTTACATCCGAGTGGCAAAACTTTTGCCTGCCCTATTTCTTCCATGTGTTTATATTATAACATTTTGCAAACAGATTTACATCGGAGTGGCAAAAATTTTGCCTGCCCTATTTCTTCCATGTGTTTATATTATAAGATTTTGCAAACAGGTTTACATCGGAGTGGCAAAAATTTTGCCTGCCCTATTTCTTCCATGTGTTTATATTATAAGATTTTGCAAACAGATTTACATCGGAGTGGTAAAACTTTTGCGTGCCCTATTTCTTCTATGTGTTTATATGTTATGATTTTGCAAACAGATTTACATCGGAGTGGCAAATATTTTGCCTGCCCTATTTCTTCCATGTGTTTATATTATAAGATTTTGCAAACAGATTTACATCGGAGTGGCAAAACATTTGCCTGCCCTATTTCTTCCATGTGTTTATATTATACGATTTTGCAAACAGAATTACATCGGTGAGGCAAAAATTTTGCCTGCCCTATTTCTTCCATGTGTTTATATTATACGATTTTGCAAACAGAATTATATCGGAGTGGCAAAAATTTTGCCTGCCCTATTTCTTCCATGTGTTTATATTATACGATTTTGCAAACAGAATTACATCGGTGAGGCAAAAATTTTGCCTGCCCTATTTCTTCCATGTGTTTATATTATACGATTTTGCAAACAGAATTACATCGGAGTGGCAAAAATTTTGCCTGCCCTATTTCTTCCATGTGTTTATATTATACGATTTTGCAAACAGAATTACATCGGAGTGGCAAAAATTTTGCCTGCCCTATTTCTTCCATGTGTTTATATGTTAAGATTTTGCAAACAGATTTACATCGGAGTGGCAAAAATTTTGCCTGCCCTATTTCTTCCATGTGTTTATATTATCAGATTTTGCAAATAGATTTATATCCGAGTGGCAAAACTTTTGCCTGCCCTATTTCTTCCATGTGTTGATATGTTAAGATTTTGCAAACAGATTTACATCGGAGTGGCAAACATTTTGCCTGCCCTATTTCGTCCATGTGTTTATACTATAAGATTTTGCAAACAGATTTACATCGGAGTGGCAAAAATTTTGCCTGCCCTATTTCTCCAGGTATTTATATTCTAAGATTTTGTAAATACATTTACATTGGAGTGGCAAAAATTTTGCCTCCTCTATTTCTTTCATCTTAAATTTAGACAAGGCAAAACTTTTGCCTTTCCTATTAATTAAATTGTAATTTTTTTTGTTTCTCCTTTGAAACAGGAAATTGGTCTAGTTTTTGCGTCTTTTTTTTGAATTAAATTTTCAATTTGCACATCAAGGCTAACTTTAGTGAAAATCAGAACGATAAATTCCTATTTTGTTCTACGTCGGAAAAAAATACTTATTTTGCAAACATAAATTATAAAATATTCCGCAAAAGTACTTTATTTTCTGATGGAATCGTCGATCTATTTGTTAACGTTATAATAATTAGCTGATTTATGTAAACAAAATGAAATAATTCTGCAAAATTCGACCAAAATTGTTAAAAAACGTAACTTTGGAATTTTCCAAAATAGCTTGGAACGCGTTTCAACTTAAAGTTCACATTACAGTCACGATGTGCAGACCCTCTGTACTTACCTGACACATGACAGTGGTCTCTCACTCTAACGTCAGCGCTGGTGTACTCAACGCTACAAATATGACAACTCTTAACCTCGTCGAAATTCTTCTTATCGACATCAGTCAGCGTCATTTCTTTGTTAAAGTGACTCTCAGATGTTTCTTTGCAATATTCAACAATTTCTAACATCTCCCCGATGAACTTGTTGACTGCATTTTCACCACGATACACTTTCACTGGCTTACTATACTCATTGTCATAGCAACAAACTAGTTTATACCCATAACCGCAGTCAACGTGTCTCTGGTAAGCATTTGTGTAGCTACACTCGCTTGACAGCTTTGCTGTGTGCACCTTCTGTGTGATAGCCTCAAAGTCTGCATACACCACAAATGGTACGTTTAGCTGCCTACTAAAATTCTCGTATTTCACTTTCGCACCTTTTTGCGGCATTTTAATAGCTTGCTTCCCATTGATGACCAAACATACTTCAACATGACTTTCAAGCACGTCCTCTCGGGTAAAACACTGCAGGCAATGTCTACAAAAATGTTTTCTAGCCTTATGCTCTGTCTGACGGTACATGAATTTGTTGAAATCGCGAATGTACACATAGTGCTTGTTGCCTACATCATTAGTTATCAACAATAGGTCCATGTGGTCAGGGTACGCTTCCTTAGAAACATACACAGGGAATGGCTGCTTATTTTCGTACCCGAAAACGTTGATGCTAATTTCGTTAGCCTTTTCGATCTTGTTGTAATCTTTAAGTGTGACTGGGAAGTCAACTCCGTCATAATTCAACTCACTAACATGTCTGACGTACTTTGATGTTCTATCAGAGTTTTTTCCAACAGGGAACTTATGCGCTAGGTGACACCATCTAAAACACTTGTTGTCATCATCATTATTCACGTTTACCAAACCCTTCTTACTATTGCGCAACTCCTTTGGTAACGTAATGTAGCTACTCCCATTCAAAGGTCTATAAATAGCGATATTAACGTAGTGTGCATCTATTTTGTCGATAGTCCACCCAGACCCCTCAGATAACCACCCGGCTATCCGCGTCAAGATCTGTTCCGACCCACGGTTGGCAACACCTTCAATGTCACGCTCGTTAATGACGACGAACGTTTCGCTGTTAAAGTAGGCAGTTTTATATGTGGTCTTATCGAGTTCTAAAGCCTTCTCAAAAGTGACCTTAACTGTCTCTACCACTTTCATTCCGTTGGTCTCACCTAGTTCACGTCTCAAAAGATTAATGACAGCGCTTCTACTGCCGTTTACCTGATTGATGTCTCTGTCGTTAACCACCTCGACTCCATAAGACCTGGTGAACCCTCTCAGCGCTTGACTCAACAGCCGTGGGCTATGGTCTTCAACTGTGGGTTGTGCCTCTCTAACAAGACGGTTGTGTGTCCGACTGCCAGCGTTAACTCGTCTGTTTGTCAACGGATTAACAATATTGACATTTGTCGCGTCACTAAAAACACCATCTCTAACAAGTTGATTGTAGACTCGCCCATGAACGTTGACTGCTCTACCTGTTAGTGGGTTTACAACAGCTGCACCATTTCTAACAAGTGGGTTTTCTGTGGCGTCACCCATGGCTTCTATATACTACACTTGTTTTTTTCCTAAACCACTCGTCGTAATAATTATCACCACTTTCGCACCATCCCAGCTTTGGGTACACCACCCCAAACAAATTATCGTCAAACAAGTCTTTCACCTTCCCGTCTTTGAGGTCTGACACCTTCTTGAGTGTCTCGACTCGTCTTCTGTGACACAACCTAATAATGTAGTATCCATATCTGCTGACATTTCTACCCTTTACCAAATTGCATGAGTACAACGCATTGACAACTTTCAAGAAGTCCTCTTTTATCAACTCAAGGTGCTCACCCTTCACAACGTTCCGTAGTCTCCTCCCCATCCACCAAGACCGCTTGTGAACGCTCTTTGGCCGCGTGAGTCTCATGTCACTATAACTCTGAACGTAACCCCATTCGATATCGCCACACTTTGGACACGTGTACCCACCACATTCAGTCACATTTTTCACAATGTCACAATCCGAGCAGTAGTAGAGCCTGGAGGTGTCTCCACACTCAATTTGCGTCTCACTCGCGATTTCGTCAATTGTGTAGCCGTAACTCATCTGCCTCATAAGTTTGTCCATCACTCTTATACTACTCCAACATTTTTTTACCGAGTTAGCACCCACACCGCTATTCCACTACCCAAACCTAGCGCGCTAACAAACAACAATTGGTACTCCTTCATTTCCGCACTCGGTTGGTAGTAATCCGCAACCCTCGGACTCTCAGTGAACACTCGTCCGCTGTACTGTATGGTCATCACGCTTCTAAGTTCTTCCAACGCATGGTTTGTGTCATTGATGTCAGCGTTAGCATCTGAGAGCATTTGCCGTAAACGCTGGATCTTATCTTTCTTGGCGACCTCATTCTCATACCACGCTTCTTTCGCGCTGGCTAACTGCTCCAACGCATGGTTATGCCTTTTCATCTCAGCTTCATAACCTGTGTGATTGAACTTTGAAAACATAAAGCCAGCGCCTGCAAAAGCCACTGCATTAAATATCCCTCCAGCCACGACACTCGCCATTAACTTACGTTGATTTGAATGGATCTGTCGGTATCCACTTTTTTGATTGCAGCCATTTTACTAGCAGCGTTCCTGCACCAACAGCTGCAGCAAGTTTCACTGTGCCTTTCACAGTCTCTGGTGTTCCCAATGGTTCCCCCAAAGCCTTTTTCGAAATCATACTCACTACCACAGCACCAGTCGTGACAAGTAGCGCGTCGTACAGTTCGTTCATAAGTTCTTTTCGATCGATCGCAGACATATATACATTGTCGCGTGTTTTGTTCAAGAATCAAATGTGTCTAATATTGGACGACAAGTTTTACGATTTTCTGACACACTAGCTGGTGCAGTACTCACAGGCTCTAGTCGTGTCTCTTTTTCACTACTAATTGTGTACCATAGCGAAGCAGCGGCGATGATTACACCAAGTGTTCCGACAACATATCCATAACCCCACTCACTACCCTGTTCTTCGTTAACTATCATTTCACGCATTTTCTTTTCTTTCGCAGCTTTCGATATCTCAGCCAACTTTTTACCAGCAGCGACACGCTTTGGGTCCTTTACCTTAACACTCTTCACATCAGCCGTGATCTTTGCTTCAACAGCCGTCTGTGAGTCCTCAACCATCTAATACACTATCACATATTATCTTACTCACAGTTGACCTCACAGGTGTCTCACAGTTGACCTCACAGATATCTCACAGTTCCAGACCAAACGCGCTAAAAAAAAATTGGGATTTTTTCTGAGAGTATAACATAATGACTCAAGCCCGAGAAATCAGCGAAGAAGATATTGCCAACATGTTGAGAACAGCCTTTATCAGTGTGCCCACCCTACAAGGCGCCTCTGGACCTATCGTCTTAAACGAGTACTTCTCAACATACACAATGTTCGACCCTGACCCTGAAGGGCCACCAAAACGGCTTGGCTCTCAGATCCGCCATACGAGGTATCTTCTCGACGCTTGGATCGATCTTCGAGAAGACAGAGCCAACGAGCTTGCTGGTGTGTTAGCTAGCATAATCCCTGTGTGGTGTTACTCATCATTCAAGTGCCTTATGTTAGCAAGTGGTGTCTACTTGAGCAACCCTAGTGGGTCCACAGCTACATTACTCGGTAACTCCCCCCAAGTGTTCTTAGCGACCCTTCTATGGAAACCATGCCCAACCAAAGCCAAAGCGTGGCTAGAGCTCGCCGCAAACCGCGACGTTCACGTTTGCAAGGTTGGGTGTAATGAGATACTGGGTGCGGACGATATCAGGGACCACGTACTCTCACCCGCCCACAGACACTTTGCGAGAAATAAAAACGTGTACACATGTCACCCATGCGGTGTGGTCACCAACGACCCAATGTATCGCTTGAGACATGAGAGCTCGAAGACTCATCTTGAAAACTTAGAGCTTCAGCGGATATTTAACAACGAACAACAGTTGCCGCAAGAGGGGAGAGCGTTTCTCTGGAGGTATAGTAATCATGAAGAAAATCGGTAAACTAGAAATCGTGATTGGTCCCATGTTTGCAGGAAAAACAACTGAGACTCTTCGCAGGTTAATCGCATTAAGTAAATCAGGGCTCAAAGTCCTCTACATGAACAACGCAGGCGACACCAGGCGAACTGACCACGCGTTCTCCACACATCGTCAGACCATTGTTGTCGGATCAGACAGTTTACCTGCGAAGTTAATCACCAACCTCCCGAGTTCTTCCGAGATAGCCGATTACGACGTCATCGGGATTGACGAAGGCCATTGGTACTCTGATCTACTCCCAGTTATTCACGAATACATCAAAGCTGGCATTCACGTCATTATTTGTGGTCTCATAACAACAGAGCACTTAAAAAGACTTGGTGAGCTCGACACGTTGTTCCCAGTAGCAGACGACATAACATTTCTAAAAGCGTACTGTGCTGTTTGTCGTGACACTTACGGAACAACTGTTGACGCACCATTCAATTGGAGATATAACCCAGGGCCATCATTCGTTGGTGGTGCTGAGCAATATCGCGCAGTGTGCAGACGCCACCATCCTTCCACACAAAATTAAAGGTGTTCTCAATACGCCCCACTTTTTTAAATTTATACATTGGTCACATGAAGCGTCCAATGTACCGTAGAAACATTTTTTCACACAGTGGTCAGAAGGTTTGTGAAATAAAGAGAGAGAGTTTCGCAGATATTTTTTGCCAAGTTAAAAATATCTTTTAAAAATGTTAGAACAGTTGTCACCTCAAGCGTCGTCTCAACAGCGAGAACGAGTGCTAATTCGACTTATTACTCGCTGTCTAAAAAGTCTCTTTACAATAGTGTCTCTCGTGGTTACTCAACGCTGATTTATTTTTAAATTTACGAAGGCAGTGAGAGCACTGAAACCCAACGTCAAAGAAATATTTTATCACCGCGGTAATAGCGTCGTCGTATGAGTCGCACAAGAGTGTTAGATAACCAGCGGATTTGTATCTAAGCAGCAGAGACTCCTGCTCTTTGGATGTCTTACCTGTGCCACCTGGGTTCTTGAACTCAATCACGAGTCCGCTATGCTGTCGGTTTGCGTTGGCAATAATCAAGTCAGGCGTTCCACGTTGGTAACCTTTTTTCCACGAGTTTATTCTTTTACTTGAAGTGTCTTGATTCTCACCACAAGCGGCTATCAAAATAGCTTCTGGATAATATTTCCTAAGAAAACCGACAACTTTCGTGTGTAGATCGAACTCGGTGATCATTTTAAATTGATTGTGTTTGAGACCAACGTCAGCTAAACTTTTTCTAACGCTTGGTAAGACCTCTGAGTGCACCCACCTTCCAAAGTGTTTCGCGCGCTCCAATTTACTCGAGAACGTCAATGAGTAGACCCCAAGTTCGTTGATAAACGAGGCCTGCTCTATCTTCATTTTACAATCAGGTTCGACGTGGTCATTGACTGCATCTTTTGGTCGAGCGTAACCTAGAGCGCTCGCGACTTCTCCTGTTTTGAACCATATTTCACCGTTGTCCATGACCGTCGTGATTTGGTGACCATCGAAATCGAATAATCGAGGTATTGCGGAGGTCATCACTATATTATAGTCCCCCACGAAAAAACTACTCGACATAGGTGCCACGCCTTTTATAGATCTGGTTTGTTGTGTACCAATGCAGCAAATACGTTTTATTAGTCCCCAGTTTTCTACGTCGTCTGAAAAAGTTTCTAATGTTACGAGCTAGTTTTCTAAGCCAACCCATCACATAACTTAGGTCACGTCTCCTACAAGTCCCACAGTGTCTGACTCTGCGGGTAGCGTAATAGGTTTGCCGTAAGTCTTTTTAGACCTCATACCAATTTCAGCGTGGAGCTCTAGACTCACGTCACCGCGACCAAATGATCCACCAGCTTTGAACATGTGATCAGTCATTTTATTTATCTTATACACTTCATGAGGTCTCGAAATACATGCTCCCATTTACTTTACACCATATTCCTTCATCATTTCTCCACCCATGATTATGATGTCTCGGTTTGTCATGTAACCACTCACAATTTTCACACCGTAGAACTCTATCAACGATGGGTGCGCATAAGGTGCGAGTGGTATTCTTGGTCGATGTATTCCAAAAATTGTTCCGTAGGGTGCGCCTATCTTTTTCATATTTGCTATGAAGTCTGAATCGGTTGACTTAACGTTGTTGACTCTGACATATGAATTGCTCATTTGCCAGTGTATTGATATCATATGCATTTTGGTGAGGTCAACACCACTCGGAATAGTGCATACTTTCTCCATCGCTGGGATACTACCACCATACGCGAGCTTGTTGGTCACACCAGTCTTGTACCCTATGAACTTATCCCAACTACCATCGTCGTTTGATATAATTGTCTCCCAATTTGATCCAGCGGTTCTCATTGGTAGCCTCACCGCAACAAAAATGGAGAGATTACACCATTGCATACTTGGACAATTAAAATGGAGACCTGACTCAAGTGGGATTGGTGTTAACACGGGTGATAGAAAACTTTGACTCACACCGCTGATGCCGACAATAGGACCATAAGCTGGGTTGTTTTGCACTAATTTACTTGTTTCACCAATGGCTTTCACTTTGTTTGAACCATTGGTGTGAAATTCCACATTTTTCAAGGCGTGTGTGCTAACGTTGAAGTCGAGCACAATGTTGTAGGACTGACTCTTGAGGTAGCTTGATAGTAGTTGGTTTAGAGTTCTTTTGTTGATAACGTCTGAGTCATCGACTGGGTCTGCTACGTTTTTTATCGCTGAGCCTTGCATGTCTATTATTCCAGACATCCTTCCACCGGTCGCGCTTAATTTAGGATCTTCGTCCAGATGTCTTTTCGTTCTCTTTAGTATTTTATCGTGAGGGTCGTCAGACTCATACCCATAGTTTAGACTCATCACTACCTGAAGGTGTATTTGGTTAGCAGATAACCAGAGGCTGCTGAGAACCCTAAGATTATCGCTAACGTTGTCGTGTCTGACTTACTTGTGGTGGTCTGTGCTATTTGATTGGTGGTGACCACTGTTTTCTTCGCGACAGGTCTCAGCTTCGAAGGTCCTAGCTTTGAAGGTGGTGCGACTAGAGTTTCCAAGTGGGGTCCTACCGCTTGATGGACTTTTTTATGCTTCACTTTTGGCGCTCGGTGGTAGTTCAACCCGTCGTTATACCCAAATGTCATCCCAGTTTCAGACGAAGTTCTGAGCACGTTATTGTAACCAACGATGGGGTCCTTTAACAAAACCATGCTTCTGGGGATCAGCCAAGTGTTGGGTGTCACAGCTGTGTCTAGCTTAACGTTGGTGTCACTAATCGCTTTGTTCATAAGGTTGATCCAAACACTCGGTGAATATTGAACCACAGCGTTTTCAACGATGTCTCTAAAGACTTGTTGCGTTTCTGGAGCACTAGCTCTAGTTCCCACGATGCTTTGCTTTGACTTCGCTTGGGCTCCAAGAATGGCGTACATGTAAACTTCAGTCGATTGGTTTAGTAATTCCTGTCCTAATGGTGTGAACCCGTCAGAGTGTCTTGGGCAATACCGACGATAATCACCTTGGATGTCTTTGATGTATCTATTGTCAACATCAGTCAATGGTACATGACCTTTCAAAAGTCGCCAGTCAGGGAGGTACAGTCTTAAGATGTTGTTAATGTCAACTTGACTCTTACTCAAACGAAACATCACACGACGAATGGTGAAGTATACATGGAACCTCATGAGACCCACGATTTGCTTCGGAACGTCGACGTGATAACTTAAGTTTTGTAGAGACACCCCTGAGCGGTATGTGGCGATGTACATACCTGCGATCGCTTGATAGTAACTCTCCGTTAGAGTCCAAACTGTGTTAACGTTACCACCAATTGCCTTGTCGTTGTGACGTCTTTTGGTGTCAATGAATATTTTCGGTAGATTTGATTTGAAGGAATTATTGTCGTCAACAAAGACGTCAAAATTGTGGGTTGGGTAGTTGAGGACATATGGTGGAAACGTCTCGACTTCTCTGTAGCTCTTGTGGGTCTCTGTCAGTAGTAACTTTGGGACACGCCCATCGCTCGACCATATTTTTGGGAACTTGTTGTTGTGCAACCACTTCTGCATGTTTTTATCATTTTTGAAGGTTGTGCTGGTTATGTCTGTGCTGAGGATGTCATTGTTTCTGAAATACACATCGACACTCACGATTTTACCATCTTGTGAAATATTTGGATAGAACTCGAATTTGCCTAAAGTAGCGTTGGGGTACTTTTTGACGAAGCCTGCCTTTGCGTCATGTGCAGCCTTTGACGTGTTCGCCATCGCACGTTTGTAATACTTTCCATAGTAATCACGAAGGGCTTTCTGCATATATAATATACCATATGTTACACATAACACGCGCTACATTATATATGGTCAGGGTTGTAGTATTGATTAGAGGTCCAACGGAAACTGTGGATTTACCAGAGGCACTTTTGACGTTTGGCTCAGATCCTCACTTACTAGTGAAAAAAGCGACCATCTTTTGGGACTATGTTAACGTGGAGACTGGCGTGAATGATGAAATAAGTTACAACAGCAATAAACACGTTTTTGGGTCTGGGTACCACACTTTTAAAATGATCGCTGACGAGTTGAAGGGATTAGGGGCTATCGAGCTAGTAGCCAACAAACACAATTCAAAGTGCGCGATAAGAACTGACCAACAATTGGAGCTGTTTAAATTTGGAGAACTCTTAGGGTTCGATGGTAACACAACGGTGAGTAGTAGTGGTTTGGTCAGCCCTAACGTTGTGGATGTTAACAAAGGGTTGAAGTACGTACAAGTGGGTTGCAGCATTGTGAACAGACCTGAGAATATTGTTAATGGTAGCAAAAGTGAGGTTATCGTTGAGCTACCATTGACCACCACCCAACCACTGAAGAGCTCCGTTCAACACTTCTTCAACATTGAGTCGAAGGTGTCGATAAACAAAGGCGCTTTCACACAGCTGGTGTTTAACGTGACTGACCAAGATGGTAGTGGTGTCAACGTTGGTGACATATTGTTGGACTTGTATGCAACGCTTGAGTAGCTAAACGTGCGCTAAAGTAATGAGTCTAAACTATGGGTATGACTCTGGTGGTTACACTGAAAAGCGACGTGTAGACAACGACCCTCAAAAGTTGACGGTGCTCATTGAAGGTGTGGAGAAAGTCATAACCTTTGACTATAGTGTAGTAGCCACACACGATAACCCACACATTATAATCAAGACGACCACTGTGTTTTGGAACTATGATAATGTGATGGGTAGTGATGATATTCGATTCTTACATGTTAGATTAGGAACACCGTATCCAGGACTCGCGACAACTCGATTGAATGGGGGTCATTACGACTTCGACGCGTTGGTTAGAGCTCTACGACACGCGCTCAGGGAGGCTTATGTGGACTTCGTGGTGGAGAAACTGGTGGCCACGGGTAAAAGTAGGGTCAAAGCTCGGCCTTTGAGTAGGAGGATCGCCACCACCCAAGTAGAACTTAGGCTAGGCGGCATTGGACTTTTGCTTGGTTTCGCGAAGGATGCAGGAATTACGCTTGGTGGTCAGTGGAATGACAGTCCAAACAAGATTGACATGAACAGAGGTCTAAAGTACGTAGAGGTCTCGTGCGACGCTGTTGAGACGGAGAGCAACGTAGGCACTGATGGGAGGCGTAGCGATGTGATCACAACATTGCCAATACCCACCGAGCAGTCTCTTGATGGAGCGATACAACGTTATGCGTATGTTGAGTCCAAGGTGAGAATTAAAAAAGGTGTTTACTCGAGTATGACGTTTCGAGTCAAACCAAATAACGACGATCTCAAAATTGGCGCGGTGTTATTGGAACTGTATATTGTGTGAATTATATGGAGCTTGGTGTGGAAACAGAACAAGGGTTGCGAGACATTTATTATAATCCTAAGACAGGGTTCAGTGGTGTAGAGAAATTGTATCAAAACGCATTAGGAGACGGATTGAAAGTAACTAGAAAAACAGTGAAAGAATGGTTGACAGCGCAGGACACTTACACTAGGTACAAACCCATTGTGAGAAGGCATAAATTCCGTGCGACCTTTGTTGGGTTTCTTGGTGAGGAGCTCCAAATAGACTTAGTGGACATGAGTAAGTACTCAAAACAGAACAAAGGGTATTATTGGATATTGACAGGCATTGAAATATTGAGTAGATACGCTTTTGGCATTGCAGTTTATAGAAAAGACACTAAGAACATGACTAAGGCTGTTGGGGAGTTATTGAATGACTTTAAAGATCGGTTTGGAACCACGCCTAAGTTAGCCCAATTTGATGATGGACTTGAGTTCTACAATGTTGGTGTGAAAAGTTTACTGAAAGAACATGGTGTTGAATATTTCAGCACTAAGAGCGATAAAAAGGCCGCTGTTGTCGAGCGTTTTAATAGAAGTCTCAAGAGCATTATGTGGAAGTACTTTTACACCCGTGGAACTTACAAATGGATCGACGTTCTTGACCAGTTTGTAAGCAATTACAATAGCAATGTGAATCGCAGCATTATGATGAAGCCGAAGGATGTCGATAAGTCAAATGAAGGTGAAGTGTGGACCACTTTGTTTGGTCACCAATTTGCAGACAACCCATTGCCAAAGTTCAAGATTGGTCAATCAGTGAGAATTAGTAAATACAAGAGTGTGTTCACAAAGGGTTATGAAGCCAACTTCACTGAGGAGCTGTTTAAAGTGGTAAAGGTTATTCGTGGTGATCCTAATGTGTACGAAATTGAGGACGTGAGCGGTGAACAGATTATTGGTAAATTTTACGAACAGGAATTATCGCTGGTCAATAAGAAACATGGCGACGATGTGTACAGAGTTGAAAAGGTGTTGAAAAGAAAGAAAGTCAAAGGGAAGAAGATGGCGCTGGTCAAATGGTTGGGTTATGAGAGCAAACATAATTCGTGGATACCAGAAAGCGATATTCAAAATGTGAGTTAATGTAATATGGTCGAGGGTGGTTTCGACAACCTTGAGATGGGTAGCTCTAACGAATACAAAGATGTCGCCGACGACGAACTAAAGTATAGTCTTGAAAAAGCCACTAAAGATAGTGAGCTAGCTTGGGGCGACCCAAACGTTGCAGTCAGTGAGAGAGTTAGACTAACTAAAGTGAGGAGTGGGCTGGCTCGCGAACATGGTAGAAGGGAGCGTCAACGCGTGGAGGAGGCCTTTAGCAATATTGAGACGCGGATTAATGACAACGCAAAAGACTACGAAGACGTTGCGAGGAGTGCGCCATTGTTAGACACCACACACGCAGAGTACGTCGACATACTTGGGCTAACACCAATCGAGAACCGCGAGTTAAATGCGCTACTGAACCCAAGCGAGAGTGTGACGTCTGAGTCAAGAATAGGTGATACTGGTACATTGCAAACACGAGTAGACTATTTTCGAGAAGCGATAGACAAAGCGGGCGAGAGAATGGCAGAGCTTGGTAAAAAAGATCTCGCGACTGTGGGGGGTGAAGAGCACATTAATCTAGCTGAAAGAGTGGTTGGACTCATACAGGCTAGAGACATGGTCATTGAACAGCGACAAATAGAGGAGGTTAGAGCGCGACAAGAGATTGATATTGACAGATTGCAGAAGTTCAAGAAGTGGGCTAGAGAAAATATGGTTGGGATGAGTGCTTTAGCGATTTCAGTAGCTGCAATTGTGACGACTGTTATTATCGCTGGGAGGTCTAACGTTATGAAAGGCGCTATAGTCACGAGGTCGTTCGCACAGGCTGCTAAAAACGCGATAATGAAGATGGGTCCATGGGCTGTTGGGTTGGCTAATTTAGTTTACGACGCGCTGGTGGCAGGCGCAAAGGGTCTCGCTTGGTTAGCTCAAAATCTATGGGTGTTTGCGGTGACATTCGCGTGGCTTGCGTACAATTATCTAAACTAGAAAGCAAACGTGATTCATGGATACTAGAAAGCGATATTCAAAACGTGAGCTAATGTAGTATGGTTGAAGGTGGGGGAGATTTTAACGAGATTGAGATGGACAACTTCGATAGACTTGATAGGTACACCGATGATCAAATAAATGACGAACTCGAAAAACTCACTCTTGATTATAATTTAATTAACAACGAGTATGGTGATGACGACGACGACATGCCAGACATCATGCGTGTCAAGTATGGTAAATTGCGTGAGAGAGTGAATAAATTACAGTACGAATATGATAGAAGGTTTCTAGAAAAAGAGACGTCATTTATCGACACTGATGATGGTAAGACGGTGACAATAAGGGGGACTAACACAAAAGTCCCAACAGTAGAGTTTGTTGAACAGGAGTCATATGGTGACGTCAATGACGTAAGTTTCAGTATAGCTTTTGAAGAGGAGGAGGAGATTAAGAAAAGACTGGGTGAGCTAAAAGCGTCCAACAAAGAGCTAACAGAAAACAACGTAAAAAGAATCAAGCTAATAAATAGTAAAATACGTAAATTAAGCAAAAAGGGACTCGGCCACGACGACGCGTCAAGGGAAATAGTCAACAGGTCGTGGGTTACGAACTCAGGGGCTATTCTTTTCAAACCGATAAACAAAGATGGTAAATATGGAAGACCCAAACGAATTCTAATACCTGATAAAAAAGGCTTGATCTACAGTAAAGACGCAAGTAGTAAAAACGCGATTGAGCAGTTCAAACAGTTAGTTAGTCAAATCCCTGAGAATGCAGAAACAACAGTTGCCACAACAGAAGTGACCCCAGACGACCTCCCAGTAATTGAGACAAGAGTGGGTTATGTCGACATACGTGGACTATCACAAAACGAAGACCGCGAGCTGAATGGTGTGCTTAATCCAGGTGATGGTGTGTTGCGCGAGTCAAGAATAGGTGACACTGGTGCGTTGCAAATACAAGCAGACTATTTTAAAAAGGCGGAAAATGAGACGGGTAGGAGATTGGAAGAGCTCAACAGAGAAGGCCTCACAGCTGCAGAGAAAAAAGAGCGTATTAGTCTAGTTGAGAGAGCGATTGGACTTAGACAGGCTAGAGACATGGTTATTGAACAGCGGCGAATAGAAGAGGTTAGAGCGCAACAAGAAGTCGACATTGACAGGTTTCAGAAATTTAAGGAATGGGCTAAAGAAAATATGGTTGGGTTGAGCGCTGTAGCAATTTCAGTGGCTGGAATTATAACAACAATTATTATCGCTGGGAGGTCTGCTGTTATGAAAGGCGCTATGGCCACGAGGTCATTCGCGCAGGCTGTTAAGAACGCGATAACGAAGATGGGTCCATGGGCTGTTGGGTTGGCTAATTTAGTTTATAATGCGTTGACGTTGGGTGCGAAGGGTCTCGCATGGTTGGCTCAGAATCTGTGGGTACTCGCGGTGGTACTTGCGTGGTTTGCTTATGATTATTACAAGCTAAAACGGTAGCGATAAAACATATGTAAAGGTATATGAACGTCACGTCGGCAGAGTTGAGTCCTGGTTTTAGACGAGCGACCATGGGTGGTATAAAAGGGGTGAGAACACAGCATGTGATCACGTTGAACCCTAATAAAGTCAGCCCTGGTGAGGAACTCTACATTGATATACCGAAGCTCAAGGTTAGTAGCTGTTTGGTTCCTGGATCGTTGGGTCTAGTGTTCGACTTTAAGAACGCAAACGCTAAAAGCTGGTTCTTGAACAATGTGAGCAAGTTGTTGGTTGAGAAACTTGTTGTGAGACTAGCTGGGGAGACTGTGTACGACAACAATGGGGAAAATTACACTGGTGTTTATCGCGACCTTTGGGAGAGTGTCACTGCGCGAGACCAAATGATTGACTATGGTATTGGTGGTGAGAACTTGAGAAAGCTAGTTTCTAAGGATGACAGTGGTGCGACGAGTGGGAACGTCGCTAAAGTTAGTGATGCATTAATGTTTGGTGTGATTGGGACGAAGCAGCGGATTAAGCTTGGTAAAATCATGAATGACCATGGGTTGTACGCTCCTTTTAGCATGAATAACAACTTGCAGTATGTCATCACACTTCCGAAGGCTACAGACATCATGGTGGCGCAATCTGGTAGCGCTGTGGGTGGATACACTCTGGAGAACCTTGAGCTTGAGTATGAGACGATTGATAACCAGGAGCTTGCTGATGAGATAGCGTCGGGCTATGCAAGTGGTCGTAGTTTGTCGTATGAGCACGTTACGTTGATGAAAACCACCGAATGGGACAAAGGCACGACCATTGTGAATGAAAACATTAATCTTCCAAGAAAAAGCATGAAGGCGATTGTGTTGCTATTCACGAATAAGGTGCGAACAGACAGCGAGGAGTTTCTTTACCCAAATATTGATAGTGTTAGAGTCACAATTGAAGGTGTGCCAAATAGTGTGTACTCACAAGGCATCCCAAAGTCAAAGTTCTATGCAGAAGCGAAACGATTGTTTGGGTTGGGTGAAGAACATGCTCAGTTCATGACCATACAGAAATTCTATAAAGATGGCTTCGCGTTGGTCATCGACTTGAGGAGCGTTCAAGATAATTACAACGTCGCCACTGGTAAAAAAATTGTGAACACACAATCCGGCGTGCTTCTTGAAATCACTAAGAAAGCGACGACTGCGAACGTCATGTGTAGGGTGTTTGTGGTAAGCGATGGGTTGGTCAACTTTATGAATAATGGGTTGCAATCAATCCAGTATTAAATCAAACGTGGGTTAATGGAGACTCCGTTTAATATGTTAATTGTTGGTATGACAGCTTGTGGTAAGACGCATTATTTGCTGGAAACATTGGAATCTGAGCACTTTAGTAAATTTGACTACATTGTGTTGATTTGCCCTACTTTTGAGTGGAACAAAGCGTACCAAGATTGGAGATACATACGCGACCCCGACGTGTTAGCGATAGACTGCGCACAGGACAATGTTGACGCTGTTCTCAAGTGTGTAACAAATGTTTTTAAAGGCACTAACACTCTGATTGTGTTGGACGACTGTGCGAGCTCTCAAGATGTTAAGAATAGGACTAGTCAATTGGTCAACTTGGCTTTTAGTGCGCGACATTTTATGTTGAGCGTTATTGTCATCACACAACAACTGACGTCGATCGCAAAACCGTACAGAGAAAATATTAGTAAGCTCGTTTGCTTCTACTGCCCAAGTAGGAGTGATATGAAGGTCGTTATCGACGACTACCTTGGAAACATTAGCAGAGAAAAATCGTCGGCGATTGTGACCACACTAAAAAATAATAAGTACGCTAGATTAGAAATCTCACTACGCTATCCATACAGTCACGAAGTTGTTATTCCGCAATAAAATATGGGTATAAGTAATAGCGTGATGGTAAAACGCAAAAGTGAAGAAAATCCTACGATTGAGGAATTAGTTGAGGAGACTGATGACACCTCAACTGTGGAAGACAATATTGACGTTAGGAGATCTGAGCTTATTAGACTGTCTGGTGACGGTGTGGTAAGTCAGTCCGAAGCGCACATTAAAAAAGCGTCCGCAAAAGTTATTGACAAGATATGGCGCCAACATGAGTTGAAGAGAATGGAAATCGCAAACGCTTTTCTCACTGACTTGCTAATCAGCAAATTCGCTAACTTACTAGATGGGTTGAACGCTATCGAGAACCCTGAGGAACTAAACGACGAACTACAAAAAGATCCGTTATTAAAGAAAGACGTTGAGAGTATTGTCGCGATTGTGACACCGTACGTACCTTTCTTGGGCTTGTTGTCGGGAGGAATTATAACATCGAAACACGTGTACGATCATCATTTTAGGAGTGAGGTGGTAGACACTGAGAGTAGTGAACAAACAGACTAATTCGTAGAGTAGTTGGCTATTTGTTAGTCAATGTTGTTAGCCAATCAAAAGAGCACCATTTTGCTATCCATTTGGATAAACACCACCACTAGACTTGAAAATCTAGTGGTTTTTTTTTCGCGCGTGAGTTGAGACAGCAGTAGTTTGTTGAAAAAAAATGTGAAAACGTTGAAACAACTATTTTTTAAATACGTGAAAATGTTGAAACGACACTTTCTTTTTTAAATATGTGAAAAATGTGAAACGACACATTCTATTTTTTAAAAAACATGCAAAAATATTGAAATGTCACATTATTAGCATATAAATCGAGTTTGTGGTCTTATTTGATGTATGTTGTAAATTTAGAATTACCGAAATGACATCGAACTTTTGGGGGTTTGGGATTTGGTGTAAATTTGGTAATGTTTTGGTGATTATATTCGCGTTCAACATTGAATATGTAAAAATTGAGCTCGTACCCCCACTCTCTATACTACTAATGCTCAGCCTTCAGTCGTCGGTGGATCTTCCGTTATGAAACATCCTTTTACGTGTATTGTGGCTGGATGTACTCAAAGTGGCAAGACCGTTTGGGTGAAAAAGCTTTTGGAAAACGCTCAAGCAACCATCAGTCCCCCTCCTGAACGTATCATTTGGTGTTATGGCCAGTGGCAACCTATGTACTTGGATATGATCACAACTATACCAGGCATTGAACTCAATGAAGGAATACATGACGACATTGCCGAAAAGAACTTCTTAGATGTCTCTGAACGCAGCCTCATCGTTCTCGACGATCTTATGGCTCAGTCAGGGGACGATAAACGTATTGCCGATTTATTCACAAAAGGAAGTCATCATCGGAATCTGTCTGTGATCTATATTGTTCAAAATATATTTCATCAAGGCAAAGAAACCAGAAATATCAGCCTCAACGCCCACTATATCGTACTGTTCAAATCTCCACGGGACAAGCAACAAATCTCAGTCTTAGCACGACAAGTTAACCCTGGTCATGTTCAAGAGTTTATGAAAAGTTACGAGGAAGCGACAAAGCGTCCACACGGATATCTCATGCTTGATCTAAAACCGACTACCGATGATCAACTTCGATTAAAAACGAATGTGCTACCAGATGAAAATACCACTGGTCAACTAGACATGGACCATTATATTCGAAAGCGGTCATATGAACAACCACCTATCACCGGTGACCAATATCAACTGAAATCGAACGTGATGCCCTACGAAAATACCGCTGACCAACAAAACCTAAACCGTTATATTCGAAAGCTATCGTATCAACAATCGCCCATCCTCAACGCTATGTACAACTCGGGTGAACAGATGCATAATATTATACAGACGCCTCAGTTAACACCAGATGTGAAGAATATACTCTACTCTAATGAGCTTAAACGTTTTCTGTCCTTCCAAAATCAACTCCACGACCAGGTTCCAGTTCAAAATAATCTTCAAACTGAAAGCAATATCCCAAAGACTCCAACGCAATATGATTCTACAGAATACCTCCCGTCCGATCCTCACCAGGTCCCTACTACACCTAAAGCCTATTTTTTGACACCACCAGCTACAGTTTCGACAGAACAACCAAAGCTTAAACGAAACTTCTTTAATAATTGGGAAAGTTCTTCCGATTGGAAAAAGAGCGATTTAGCAAGGATGACCCCTGAAGAAAGAGGTGAATATGAACACCATCTATCGATGACTAGATCAAAATATTTACCGATGACAGAACAAAATGTGGCAACATTAACGTCTGAAGACCAGGAAGAATATCGAAAAACTTTTAAAATTAAAACGCCTAGATATTCCCTTAGAAGTAGGCCTTATTAGTATTTATAACTTGAAATAAAAATCTCATAAACTCAATATTGTATACTATTTATTTGATGTGTTTATCGAAATATGTGTGCCCTCTTTTGTCTGTGGAATTGCATGTAACCTTTAATTACGCTTAATGGCTCCCACGCTTTTATCTATGAGCAGGTGGACAAATTTATTCAAGCTGTTAAGTTTAGTTAGTCCGCTTTATATCATCGTTCGAACTCCTCACTCGGTCGTTCTCTATGAAGTAAAGCCGTTCAATTATACTTTTTCTGCCAAGACACCTTATTTTGTAATTCATGCGTTCGAGTTCCACACTTGGCAATACTTTTTTCCCCCCTTAAGCACCGAAAAAGCATTCGATATAGACTCGTGACAACACTAATTACACACGTGACATATCAGCAAACGTATTTAATATTCAAAATGATCAAAATTTACTAAGCAACATGATATAATAATAGTTTACTGATTCATTTCACGCCAATATCTTAAATAACCTAGAATACACTTAGTTTCAGGAGTCAATATCTTTTGACAATAATCCCATAATGCGTATAACATTGTTTCTGAAGTTCTTTTCAAATGTCTTAAATGATCTAAAGTATCTCCATGGTTGCGCAGTTTCAATACTCTTAGAGCTTCATTGAATTCCGGCCCAACACGTTCATTCACATTTGCCATGGCCTCTTCACAGTATAGACTCCACCGTTCTTCTTCTGTTAGCATTAAGCAATCATGTTGTCTTCGACTGGGATGATCAATCTCGCAACCGCCACATTTCTCTTTGCAAAGTTTCTGGACTTCTCCCATCAAAGCATCGGTAAAAATGGTCTCAATCAACGGGAACAGCTTCTGATAATTAGCTACGGAGACTTCGTCTACATGGACATGATCCTTCCACTCTGCTTGTTTTGAAAAACGAGGATTATTTCTTCGAAAAGTCATACTCTTCTAAAGCTTCTAGCAAACGTTCCAAACCAAACCAAACAATTATCCAAGGCAGCAAACTCCACAAGCGAAACACTGTAGGCAAAGTACTGACTCTCACTCTGTTTGTCGCTTATATACTCGATGATTACCATACTAGTTACTTTCGTTCTTAACACACAGAGCCCCTTGAATACTAATTAAGTAATTCCGTTCGCCACGCGTTCGTCACACTAACAATACTAATTACTTTTTGTACGCAACGCTCTTTGTTCTGCCTCGGAAAACGCGCGAAGAAGAGGGAGATGTCTTCGCAGAGGTCCGACTGAAAATTCACCAATGAGGTTTAAGTTAGTGTACTATTCTATCCGTTAATCACCCAAAAGTGATCCGCATGTTGACCGAACATGCACCATTGTTTCACTTCTTAATGACTTTTTTAATGAGGCGGCATCCCTTTGGGCGCTGTATGGGGGGGGGATACCTACTATCATTCATTTGTTGCATTTAAAAAATTTTAATCATTTCTTTGAAATCAACATTTCATTTCACGAAATAAAGTTAAAATAATTATTTCAGGAAATAAGAATTGAACTCAAAATAATAATTTGGGGTCATAATTAACAAAAATAATTGTAAAAAAACATTTTTGGTCAAGAGGAATCATTTTTTTTTAAATAATTTCAAAACAAAAAAATGTTCTACATTTATTATACCTCATCGTTGTGGATTTCCCTCAGTGTAATGAAAGGGGAATGATAGGGCTTTTGTGTAAAACCGCTCAAATTAATAAAATTAAACATGATTATATATAGTTCACGTGTGTCCCTGCACATCATAAAAGGTTAAATTGTCAACTTTTAAGGGAAATCCAAGAATAAAACCTATAAATACCCTACCATTCCCCTAACAGCTTTCACCGAACATGGGCCATTAGGCTTGTGTACATGTCGGTAGTGTAGAAATGCTTGATAAAAAAATTGAATTCCCTTGATCAAAAAATGAGCTGCAAACAAGTGATATGTTTGTGTGATTTGAGATTACTTTTTTGTAAACATTATATGTGCACGTGGAACTTTAAAATTATGGTCAAATGTTTCATTAATGGGTATACTCAGTTATTAAATATAAAATTGGAGTTTAAAATTATAATGGCATTGTTTTTGATAAACCCGGTTATGCTGCACTGGTATTTGGGTAAAGATTGAATTAACAGTTAACGTTAAAAGTTAAAAAATTAAGAGAAAAAGTTTTTTCACACTTGCAAACAATAAAGTGTTGGCTTTATTTTTATAGAATAATATATACAATATTAGACGTTTTCAATGATTTGACAAACATGAGATTATAAATTTCCACAATAATTTTCCTTTATTCTACTCATCCTGAGCATAATGGGTAGTTTCATCCTTTTCATCTGCATGTTTGGCTGGAGTGGCCAGTGTAACAGAAACATCATCCAGCATGGACATACTGAGGAGAGGATTGGCAGTTGTAGTCATTTTAAAATGGCTCATGTGGAGGCTGTTGTCCTTACCAACAGAAGCAGGACCAGAGTTGCTTGAGGAAGGTCCTCGTTTAACAGTCACTTGGTCAGACGTGGTTCTTGCCAAAGTATTCCAGGGGGTTGGGCTGTCTCTGCATCCACTGCTTGATGGTTGTGCTGGATCAAACTGGAGTGTAGTGTGATAACTTGGCTCCATTTGAGAGAAGGTATGATGGCTGCTTCCAGACTGTTCCTGCATCCACGATGGTGATTGAGACTGCCATAGGGATGCTGCAGTTGCACTCGTACGCCAAGGTGAAGGAGGAGGCTGCCAATGCTGAGATGACTGGATACATGGACCCTGCATCTGATGAGAGGACTGCATCTGATGGGAGGACTGGTGTGTGATGGACGCTGGCTGAGGCTGCTGGGAATCAATAAGCTGTTCACTCTGTTCCTGGTACTTCCAGAGGACATTGGAGACCTCTCTCTCGAACCTCCTCCACAGAGATGGGTGTATGTCCTCCATTCCAGTCTTCAGCCAGTCCCCAAATGTGCTTCTCTCAGTGACGTTGAGCTGGGACTGGGCCATGATCTTCTCCTGCATCTGGCGGGAAGCCTTCATCCTGGCAGACAGCTGCTGGACTATGTCCTCTTCTTCATCAGCTGAGAGGGAAGCAAATGTAGCAGAGGACTTTCCATTCCCCTTACCATTGCCCTTGCCCTTGCCCATGCCATTGCCCTTGCCCTTGATGCACTTGAATGAAGGCCTTTCTGTCACAGGTGTGGTATTAGAGGGGCCAGATGTTTCATCTCCACTTGACAAGACACTATC
Source organism: Chrysogorgia sp. JL179-B06 (assembly GCA_035772405.1). Taxonomy (NCBI): domain Eukaryota; kingdom Metazoa; phylum Cnidaria; class Anthozoa; order Scleralcyonacea; family Chrysogorgiidae; genus Chrysogorgia; species Chrysogorgia sp. JL179-B06. The sequence continues at coordinate 347,857 of JAYKKM010000304.1, forward strand.
AGCAGCGGCAGGTTCTTCATCACCAGAAGCATGAGCCTGTGCAGCTATCTGGGTAGCAGTTATGGTCTCCCTCAACTGCAATGACAAAACGAAACAAAGACATAAGTGAAATAGTAAATATTATAAAATTGAATATATACTGACATGAAGCAAACAATAAAATGTAAAATGTAATATAATTTGATAACTTACACTGACAACAGGCCGCGTCTTGACAGGGTATATGTGCCCCTCCAGGAAATGGAATTTCTGCAGGAGCCATTTCTCCCTATCAGTGTGCTCAGCTTGACCATCTCCAGACTTCTTCTTCTTCAGTTTGCCGTATCTAGTCCTCAATGACTTGTACCAGGTGTGGATCTCAGCATCTGAAAGTACAAACGAAACAATCATACATAGTTGTTATATGCACATGTAACAATGAGAACTATCAATGTCAAATGCGTGCAATAAGTATGACACGAAACATAACTTTTTATACTTACATTCCATTTTCATCTCAAGGGCCTTTGCCTCCCACTTGGCAGTGTTGGCTTTTATGTCCTTGTACTCCATCATCTTTTTGTTATAGAATTCGGGATGCTCAGCCAACCACTCAACCATGGACCCCTCGTCAGCATCTGTCAGACGGCTCTGGACCTTGGGCCTTTTGGTTGGTGGTACAAATTTGGAACTGATGTCACGGGAAGTGTCAGCAGAACTAAGAACTCCTGTTTCTGCAGTCTCATTGACATCATAAGACTGTTCTTGTTCTTGTGATGTTGGAAGCTGCTGTGTTGAAGATGATAGAGGTGGAGACAGCGTCATCGCTTTGCTGCCTCTCTTGGCTGCTGGCTTGGCTAATAGCTTTATCTTGGATGCTGCCCTTCTCTTCCTTGGCATGACTAGTTAATTTGCATTGACTTTGGTTAAGTAGTGTTGACTTTGGTTGACTTGTGTTGACTTTGTGTCGATTAGCTCGGGCAGAAGTGCTCTGTAGAAAACATGTGAGGAGTGTGACAAGCAACCGTTTTGGCTCGCGTATTTATTCTACGCGACTCTTCCGGAAGGTGACGCATCACTGACGTCAACAGGCCGGATTATATACGTGATAACGAGTTCTGGAACGTTGTGCTTACGGCTCGTACGCCGTTTGTACGTCGTACGGACGCGCTGTACGTAGCCCGTACGGTTCCATTGACTTGACTATAACTTATAGAATACGCAGGAAGTACGCGACAGAACGCCGTAGGTATGTAAGGTACGGTCCGTGGACTTCGCATATACGCGATATGATCTCTGGTTACGGCTTGCAAGCCACTGGCGCCAAAGAGACTACATTATCGCAGACGTTCAGCCACGTTTTTATAAAATTATGTGAACGTCACCAACGTCTCATGAACTCCTACCATTACTTCCCGGTGTGACAGGGCCTTTAAATACAGCTTACTGTATATACGATTATATTGACATTGGGTATGTTGACATTCCCTGTCAGCAGAAATTGATAGGGATTGAACAAGTACTGTGTCAACTAGATCAATATCAACAAGCGAGCTAGGAATGTCATCCTGGACATTGGTTATATAATATGCATGCACATGATGATGTAATTTAGATACTATAGTACACAATGCCATGTCTTGTTGCACATACATGGCTTTTGTATTTAATAACCATCAAAACATGGTATCTGCACTAGTATTTATTATTATATATTATTATTATTATTAATAAAATACAATAATATTTATGGTAGCCCCTTCAATGCTAAGACTGGCATCAATGGCCATCTTGTTTCCTAACAAATTACAGTCAAATATAAACACATATTTATATGAACTGCACAGTACAATGTTACAAAAACTGATTTTAACTCAAAAGTTGTATAAATCCTGTACATTAACTGATCAGTTGCAAGTCCCGGCCCACTTAGAAAAGATCAGTTTTCCTGCCCTGCATTGAGACCTAACAAGAACATCAATATTATATAAGTTATCCACATTCCACATCCCTGCCAGCTCCATATCGCAGCAATCTAATGTGGGTAGAATTATCAACTTACTTTATATAATCATCCAAACCAACAATCGGGGAGAATCCCTAATATATGTTAAACCCAATTTGAATAGACCCATAGACATTTGAACAAATTTGATTTTTTAAAAAGTGGACCCGTTGTATGATAAAGATGCACTTTCTTTCTTCAGGCTTCGACAGCCTTTGTTGTCTGTTTATACTAACTACTGAGTTGATTATTTCATGTGGAATTATCAATAGTGTGAAACAAGTAATTTTTTTCTTAGTGATTGATGGTAGAAACAGCAGTAAACTTCCCCGCTATTCTGTTACTGCACCCAAAAATTAAAAAGTTTCGGCCATATAGTATTTAGTTTGATGTTCTATGAAACAATTAAATTCAGAAAACACAAAGCTCTCAGAGATATTGACAAATTGTCCACTGAAAATCTATTCAGTTTGGCAAATCAATGGGCTATTATACCTAATAGCGTAGCGTCTGGATGTTATTAATAGCTCAAAATGAAGTCAAACAAACCAAATTTAACTCACAAACAAATGAGCGGCTGGACAAAATGCTGGTTGCAGGTTGGGAATTTGCAGGTTGAGAAATTGCAGGTTGGGAATTTGCGGGTTAGGAATTACAAGTTGTTTTGTAGACAATCTTTTTTTAGTTCAGCACGGTCTCTTCCCTAAATTAACCATTATCTTTAAGTTACAAATCGCTATGAATTAAGGATAATGGTTAATCTAATGGTATTGTAGGGTTAGAACCCAAACCCCCGCCTTTGCGAGTTTTCTAACCCTAGCCTAGCGTGTTTTCTAAGCCTAACCACCCGCCTAGCGAGTTTTCTAATCTTACCCCCTACCCCGCACCCTTTTCTCCCATACTTGGTGTCTGTAGACTAATCAGAGAGACTGAGGATGTGGGATTAGTAATTGACTGTTAAATGCATGCGTGATTCTTATGATCCATTAGATTAGCCGTTATCCTTAATTTGTTACTTAAGGATAATATTGTAAATTAAGGATAATAGGTTAATTTAAGGGAGAGACCGTGTTGTATTTAGTTAGGGTTAGGCTTCCGGTTAGGATTTGGGTTAGGATTAGGATTGTGGTTATTTAACCCTGATACTAACCCGCATACTAACCCCAATCTTTACCCTAACTAAAGAGATCGTGCAGAAAACGACAAAATATTCCCAACCTGCAAATTCCCAAACTGCAAATTTCCAACCTGCAAATTCCCAACCTGCAACCTGCAAATTCCCAACCTGTAACCTGCGTTTTATACCTGCCCTGCAAACGAGCTATTTTCTTTTGTTATGGCCGCACGAATTAGGGGTAAAAGCGGACAAACATGGATACTGACGTCATCTCGACGGTTGCTATTCAAGTAAAAGAACGAAAATAAGTACAGTAAGCAACTACACTATAAATTTAAACGTTTCAAACAGTAAGGGGGCGAGGGGCTGTTGCGTATACTTATTCTAGTGTAGATTATGTATTTGGCTACTCGTCTATTACATAGAGCACATGTATTAATATGTGTAGCAGATGAATCTTCCTACAAAAAATCGATTAAAACGAGATATTTAATTTACAAATAAATTTGGGAATAAAGAAATTATATACTGCAGGGCAAATAAAGGTCTATTTTAATGAGATAAATTGGTCAGGTTATCTGTTGTAAAAGGCAAATGATCGATACACACTTATTCATTCGTATTATATATTCGTAAACAGGTATTAATTAGACCGAGTTAGAACTCCCTGTGGTTGTACAGTAAACCATAACGTTAGAGCAATCAGAGCGCGTTCATGGCTCTCTGAGTAGTAAGGAACTGCCGGTTCTAGGCCAAGCTGAGCCAGACCAAAAATATGTCCCAGAACCGGCAACCGAACCAAAAATCTGTCCCAGAACCGGCAACGCTGTCCCAGAAATCCCACCATAAACAAAACCATTTTAAACCCCGCCTCCAAAAACAAGTCCCAAAAACACCAAAAACCCCGTCCCCAAGCCGCCGTGTTCCAAAAAGTCGTTCCCCCACGTGTTCGAGAAATTTTTCCCAAAACATCGTTCCAAAAAAAAAAAAAATTATTTTCCCACGTGTTTTGAAAGTCAAAAGCAAAACCATTTTGGTTTTGTTTTTTTTAGAAGAGAGTGTTTCTCCTATGGGTGTTTGTTCTTGTTACACGATAGAATAGCCTTGAGCAGATGTTCCGTATCCTCGTCTCCGACGCGAGTCTCGTAGTTTAACCACAACACGTAGAGACTTGACGCCAAGCAAAATACTACGACACTTTCGAGAAGACTACACATGACTCTTTACTAGTGAGATAGGTTGTCGTAAGGTGTTTTTTTTTCCCGCGGTACGAGAGAGTTTTTATGGGTTTTCGGGAGTGGTGGGTCCCTTGTCAAGAGACTTCGACAAAATTTCTAGTTTCAGTTTGTCGATGGAGTTTTTTCGTTCGAACCACGTCGTGAGGAAGTCGACGACAACGTATGCTACGACAAGTTTTTCGAAAAAGAAAGGCATGGTGTTTATTAGAGAGGTAGGTTGTCGTAAGACTGTTTAGACGAATCGTGACTCCTTCTCAGACCGCGAGTAGACAAGACGTAAAGATGTTTAAACCAAACGCTATAAAATTTTGGGTTAGGACCCTCCAAGACGCTGTGATGGATGGAGACATAGAACGCGCGTCGTCCGAGTTAGAAGACCGGTTTACGAGGTTCGATAGCGATAGCGTGAGCGAGGCCCTCGCGTTCGTGGAGTGCCTTCCCAAGTCGTCTGCCATAATGTACGCGTTGGAACCTTTGTTCGTCATGCTGGTGAAGTTCGTAGTTGAGGGTGATGGAGTGTTTTGTGGTTCAGAGTGTACGTTGTGCGACTTCGAATGTGGTCGAGAAATTTGTGTGAGGACGTGTGTGGATGGTAAGCCGACTTTCGAGACCCACGTGAACATCGAAAGCGTTGTCAAGAAGCATGGCGAGAGAGCTCGAGACTTGCACTTGCTATACAAGCGTGGTGATGACAACCTGGTTGTTTTTGATAGGGAGGACGAACTGTCAGCTAGCGAGACCTACGACGTGTTTTGTCTTAACGTTAAGACACTCTCCCGAGCCTACGAGGTGATCCACGACCTCAGCTTAATTGTCTACTACGATGATACGTATAGAAAACTAGTGGAGTGTCTGGTGTGGTTGTCGAGAGTGGAGGAACTGTTTGTTTTTGAGGGAGACTTTGACGCGTTGAGGGACGGGTTAGATAGACTATCTATGTCGGGATCACTATGTGACAAACCGACAGCGGGAGGTGTGTGTGACGCGCTCGAAAACACCTTCATTATGTCAAAGTATAGGTGATAAAAAATGGGTTGCCTGTCAAGTAAGGAAGCTGACCGTCCGACGCGAAACACAACTTTCAACACTCACCGCCGAGTAAAACTAGGCGTGAGATTTGGGAAAGAGGCCACTAACTTCGAGCTAGACGTGCTGGCTGGATATGAACGATATGACGATGTGAAATTCGTGACTGAAGAGAAGATCCTCGTCGAAGATCCCGAGTGAAAAAAAAATGTTTCGTAATCTCAAGAGATTACGAAACCTGTTTCATGTGAAACACCAATCTAAATATTTTTTGTAGGCCACCCTCCACACCGTCTCCGGGTTGGTGAGAGAGTAGTCCTTCTCTAGCTTGTTTCGAAGTTCCACTCGTCTGGCGAGGTACTCTCGATCACTAGGCACACGATCCTTCCACTCCTCTTCAGGGAGGTGTCTAGTGTCGTTCTTTTTTTTCTTTTTTTCTTGCTTGGGTGGAGACGTCATTCTAGAGGTGTCAACCTCTCCACACACCACACAGAAAAACTGTCCGTCAATCTCTTCCATGTTGTCGCAACACATTTTTATTTGGTCTCCTCCTCTTCTGGCTTAGGAGTCTTCGTGTGGCTGTACACGTGTTTTCCGACAGTAAGTCCACCAGATAGCAACCCTATGAACGGAATGAGTGGAGTGAGTCTCGACATGATGCTTTTCAAGTATTTGGCGAGATAGGGATCTCTTTTTAGCTCCTTCTCCATTTCCTCTGGTTTTTCAACAGCGTCTAGTCCACCCATCATCATAGCGAACTTTGACAACAACATGTCACAGAGAAACACTGTGCTTTTCTCACGAACTTCTGCCTCGTAGTCAGCGTAAAGTTTCAAAATGGTTTTCGCGTTGGCTTTTCTGACGTAAACTTCCGTCTTTCTAATTTCACCGTCGTTCGCGAGAATAACTAGTTCTTCACGCTTCCTATCCACTTCTTTCGCGATGTCCTCAGGTTCTTCGCTGGGAGAGTTGTTAATTAAGTCTTCTGGATCCATCTCTTTATTCAGGTGAGATGACCTCGTAACCATACGGGTGTCGGAGATTAATTTCCAAACACGAGTGTTTTTTGGTTCGCAACTCGGTCGTGATACGCGTAACATCCTCCTTCGAGACACCGTTCAAATAGTCGTTGATGAGTTCCAACATGTCTTTTTTGTTTGTGTTGTGAAAACTAGTTATCCTCGAGATGTTTTCTCTGTAAGGTTTTGCGATACTCGTCAGTTGTTGAGTTAGAACTATAGTGGACAGTCCGTAGTGACGACCCGAGTAACCAAGTTTCACTAGTTCACTGGTCCTGTTTTTAACGTCTGGTCCACTCGCGCAGTCGTCTAGAATAATTAGCGTCTTCGTGTCTGTGTAGACCTCGACTACGTGTTTCATCATCTTGTCTATGTTGTCTTGTTCGACAGGTAAGACGATGAAATCCTTATCGTGATAGTGCTTCCACCTATGGTAGGTCGTGTTCCACAATATGGTTGGACAGAGCAGGACTATGTGATCGAACACACCCTTAAAATGGTTCTCGAGCATTTCCAAAAGATAGAATGTCTTTCCACAGTAAGTGGGTCCTACGATCAGCATGTTGAAAGGTGTTTCCATCTTTTATTTTTCAGCTTTCTTATGTCGCTGACATAGGAAAAACAAGGGGAAGTTCTAGTACTGAATGCTCAGTAAGTTTCCGGACGCGATGCTTAGTAGTGCGTCTGACAACACGAAGATGTGACATATCAACGCTGTGGTCGTTGCTTTCTTGGTGATCTCCAGTAAGATCCCAGATTGGGTGTTCAAAACTTTCTTTCCGGACCCGTGAACAGTCTGATCTTGAGTGCTTCGCAGATCAATAGTCAGTGCGAATTTGTCTTTGAAAAAGTCTCGGTGTGTCACGCTCTGGTTAGTTTGACCGAATAGTCGCTCAGCTTCTGAGAAGAATCTTGACTTTGGAATGCCTTGACTATAGACTTCGTTGGGAACGCCTTCGATAGTGACTTTCACGCTCTCAATGTTCGGATAGACAAACTCTTCTGAGTCTGTGATAGCGGCTTTCGTGAAGAGAAGAACCACGGCTTTCATGCTCTTTCGTGGAAGGTTAATGTTTTCGTTAATTAGTGTCGAGGCTGCTGCCCAAGGGGAGTTTTTCATAAGAGTGACGTGTTCGTATGGAAGGGACTTCCCAACCACGTAGAGCTTCGTGATCTCACTCGCAAGATCCACGTTGTCAATGGTCTCATACTCCAACTGTAAGTTCTCTAGAGAGTAGGTTCCAACAGCACTTCCGCTCTGAGCCACCATGATGTCACTGGCTGCTGGCAACTTGATGAGGAACTGCAGGTTATTACTCATACCGTATGGAGCGTAGAGTCCTGAGTCACCTAGGATTTTGTCGAGAGATATTTTTTGCTTGGTTCCAAAGACGGTAAACATCAGACCGTCGGAAACCTTCACGGGGTCACCACTACCCGCTCCACTATCATCTTTCGAGATGAGTTTCCTCAAGTTCTCGGCACCAACGCCGTACTCGATCATCTCGTCACGTTCGAGAGACGTCTTCCACATGTCCTTGTAGACAGCGATGGTCGACTCACCCACGTTGTCATAGGCTATCTCCCCAGCCATCTTGACGGTCAGCTGACTCTGAAGAGTTTTCGACAGGTTGTTCAAAAACCAACTCTTAGCGTTCGAGTTCTTGAAGTCAAATAGGATGTGTAGACTTCCTGGAACCAAACACGAGTCTGGTTTGAGTTTTGGGATGTCCACGTAAAGTGTCTCGTTGGGATTTGCACTGTTCGGGTTCATCGTAACCACGTGGCGGGTGCGAGGGCCAGTGATCGTGCTCTTGACAGTTTTCATCGCGTGCGGACTTAGGTTCAGATTAGTAGTCATCTTTATTATGACGTGAAAAATTTCATAACCAAAAAGGTTACGAAAGGTTAAGTGGTCAGTGGATAGTGTCATACCCGTCGTCTGGTGGTGGTTCTGTGGAGTCTATCAAGCAAACATCTTCGAAGGAGTCCACACGACGAGGTCGTGGTTTGGGAGAGAAATGCCTTCTCAAAACTTGAAGAAGTTGAAAGCACATGTTTATTGGTTGGTCTCTTAACCCGTGTGGGTTAAGAGAGGTCTTTGTTCAATCTTTAGACTGTTGTTCGAGTAGTTTTTTGTGTGTTTTAGATCTTTTGTGGACTGCTATGTGGGCATGACAAACTTCTCTACCACACTCGCAGAGAACCCTCTCTCTCGCGACGTGACTAAGTCTCTCTTTGTGGATCGCTTTGTACGTCGCGTTGTGAGTCTTCATATACTTTTTTCTGTCGTGTGCGTTGTCAGTTTTGAAATACACCCCTGTGCGATAGCTGTTTAGAGTTGGCTTGAGTTTGTCTATGTAAGCACACACCAACTCCTTAAGTTGTCGCTTGGAACACGTTAAGCTTTCCGTCTCGGCGATCCGCATGTTCGTCCACCCCACCTCGGTGGTTTTACGATACAACTTACAGTTTCGCTTGGCTGCCGTCTTTGAGCCACTCTTATGCGTCGTGAGCCTACGCTTGATGCTCTCGAACGTAGACCCGACGTAGAACTCAGAGTCGATCAGGTTAAATAACATGTAGACTTTCCCAACTTTCTTAATTTCACTCGTTCTCTGTCCTCTCTTTGTCTAACCCCCACTTTAAGCTCGTTTCGAACGTTGCCACTCGATAAGAAGCCAAACCAAAGCCACGACTACAAGCCACAGGTTACGAGATAACCACGCTAATCCGCTCACGCCCGCTTTTAAAATGTTGTAGACGAGATTCGCAGCACCAACAGCCCATGGACCAAGCCTCGAGATAACGTCTTTAACAGCTTTCGCGAACGTCTTCACAACACCTGCTCCTTTTACGATCGCTGTTCTCATTCCGACGACTATAGTCGTGATCAGCCCGGCGATAGTGATACCTAACGCCGATACCGAGATCATATTTTTTTTAAACCACTCTTTGATCTTTTCCAGTCGACTCACGTCTTTTTCCTGTTCACCACGTGTTTCTTCAATGACACGTTGTCTTTCCAAAACATCAACCACTACGTCGACGTCAACAGACTCTTGAGCTAGTCTCCCAGCCGTCTCACCGTCACTCTCTAGAATTCTTTCACGAATAGTCTCTCCGCGATGTTCAAACTCATCGATAGTGATCTGAATAGCGCCTCGGTCGCCTACCCTACTTTCTAGTAACATTGTGTCTGGTGGGTTCAACACCCCATTAACAACACGTTGGTCCTCCTCGTCGAGCCTATCAAACACGTCGGCTGGTAAGTTTTGCTGACGAACGTTGATCATTGGTAGCTCTTCACTAGTTTTACTCTCACCCACGGCAGACTCGATGAGTTTCTCGAACTGCTCTACGGCGTTAGCATTTCTTCTCGCTGTGTTTTTTACGTACGAACCATCTACACTATTGAGAACTATTTTCTCAACAGTCGAGTATCCACCATTTTTGAGCCGCTCTCTGAAAAAGACCTTACCATCTCTGACGATGGTCCTGTTTCTTATCTCTGTCATGCTCTCTGAGCGGAGGCTGAGAGCCTCCCCACGCGAGTCGTGAACATATTTGTCCACATGTGTGAAAACATCTGGTCCACCAAAATTTGTCTCACCTAGGAGACCGTTAACGAACGTTATCCTTTCGCTAACTAGTGGGTTATCGTCCCACAACAGTCGTTGGTTAAGATCATCGAGAGTCGAGTTGAGCTCCTCGGTGTCGAGGTTTTCGTACTCCGGAAATCTTTCTTCCATTTCGAAGTTGTCCTCAGCCTCTGCCATTTTATTTGTTGAAAAAAAAAAAAAAATTCCCTAAGGGGTACCACCCCTCTCTTCTCCTATTGCGACCGCTGACCACTACGTACGTGCGCCTACCGAGACGAAAACAAAAAAAGACCGCGAAAGTCGAAAAACCTGTAGGAAACATAAGTTATCACTACGTAGGTAGTACCTAGAGGTACTCACTCTGTAGACTACGTTGGGAAACTAGACATTAACGAACAACTCGTAGGATTTAAAAAAAAATATTTTTTCACGTACAAGACTTTTTTTTAAAAAAGTTAGGCTGCCTCTGAAGGCGAGACAGCTAAAAGTTATTTGTTCGCTCCAACGTTGGCGAGGGCGGCGCTCTCCCAATCTCTTGCTCGAGTGAGGCTATCCTCCTCGCGTGGTGGTTCACCTCAGCCTTAACGGTGGCTAACCGCTCACTCATCTCTTCCATCTTCACCGTTAGGCTCCTCCCTTTCATGATGGCTTTCTTCTCCCTCGCAAGTAAATCCTCGAGACGCTGGAGAGAGAACCTAACAACGTTTTCATTCTCACCCTCCATGGTTTTTGTTTTTGTTTTGACGTGATCGTAGTTAAGGATGACGTGACCCTAGTCAGGGGGGTTTACGCCACATTCCTGAGTGTCTTAGCAACTAGAACTCTATTTTCGTCCAAAATTCTATTTTCGTCCAAAATTCTATTTTCGTCTGAGAATTTTTTTCTCGTCTGAAATTTTTTTTTTGAAAATGTTTCTAAAAATAAAAATTTAGTTGCTAAGATATTCAGGAATGTTGTTGTTAGCAACGAGAGATTTTTGAGAAAATTTTTTTGTCTTTTTTTTTTTCAAATTTTTTCAAAAAAACTTCTTATACGTTTTTAGCTTTATTTTTGATTGCGCGTCTTTTTACAATACACACTTTTTCATAATTTTTTCATATCACTCTCAGGAATCCAAGAGTTATGTTTTGCATCATAACCAGCCCATTTGACCAAAACCATCTTCTTCTTCTTCACCGTCTTTCTTTTCAAAACTTTTTCAACACGATACGTCGCGTCTTCCGTTTTCACCACGGCCGACAACTCTTCTTCGTAGAATTTCCCGATGACGTCTTCCCCACTCTCGTCGCTAAGGACATAGACGGTCGGGTCACCACGGACCACCTTACTCACGGAGAAGATCTCTTCAGTGAAGTTCGCCTCGTAGCCCTTCGCGAACGTGCTCTTATATTTGCTTATTCTCACCTTTTGGCCGAGCTTATATTTTGGTAGTGGAAACTCACCCAGGTCGCTACCAAAAAGTGTCATCCACACCTGACTCTCGTTAGCCTTGTTCACGTCCGCTGGTTTCGTGAGAGTGCTACCATGTTTTGTGTTATTATAGTTCTCGACGAGGTCGTCTAGAACGTCTATCCACTTGTGAGTCCCCTTGCTATAGAAATATTTCCACATAACAGTTTTTAGAGTCCTGTTGAACCTCTCAACCACAGCGGCTTTCTTGTCTGACTTCGTAGAGAAATACTCTATGTCACGCTCTCCTAACAACTTCTTAACACCCACGTTATAGAACTCTAGTCCCTCGTCGAACTGTGCAAACTTCGGATATGTCTCGAACCTCTCGTGAAACTGTCGTAGTAACTTACCCACGGCTTTTGTCATGTTTTTCGTGTCTTTGCGATACACAGGGATAGCGAAAGCGTAGCGGCTAAGAATCTCAACACACGTGAGGATCCAGTAGTAACCGTTGTTCTTATTTTTATATTTTCCCATGTCAACGAGATCTAGTTGAATTTGCTCGCCAAGATACGAGACCCACGTCTTTCGGAACTTGTGACGTCTCACTATGGACTTGTATCGTGTGTAGGTGTCTTGTGTTTTCAACCACTCTTTCACAGACTTTCTAGTCACGTTGAGACCTTCTCCTAGTGCTTTTTGATATAGTCTCTCCATGCTTTGGTAACCAGTCACGGGATCGTAGTACAAGTCTCTTAAGGACTGCTCTGTCACAACATCACTGTCCATGGTTTTTATTCGTGAGTATGTTGATGTCGAGCAAGACGCTCCCCACTTTGTTCACACCACTCACATTAGTCTCGGTGTGGAAAGACAAGTTATTGTATACACCACTACGAGTGGGCACGCTAGACTCGACAACAGGAAAATGTATCACGCTACCGCTCAACGTGGACTCCGACGTGATCGGGAGAACTGCGATGACACTAGACTGCTTACCTGTCGTGTCAGTGGTCTCGTCCACGAGAGTGTCACAGTGGATCTCCACGAATCTCAAGCCTCTGTTAATGTTTACCCTGCCTGGGCTAACCAATGTTCCTTTACCCGAGATTGTATTCTCTGGGAAACCAAGTAGCTCTCCAAACTTGTATAGCTTGAGGGGGTGTTCTGTTTTCAACGTGCACGTGTGGTTGTAGATGTTGTGTGATAGCTCTATCATGATGTCATCCTTCTTCTCGAAGTAAGTCATGAGAGCGACGAAAGTCCAGTAACCTTCTGGGATCACGTGGTTCTTCGAGTTGTATCGGATCTCATCGTTAAAGTCTTTGATGACGTTCTTGTAGTCCCAATACACGCTCGCAGACTTCACGACCAAAGTCGAACCTCTTAGGAGTGTCAAACTCCTATCTAACGCGAGGGTTTTCTTACCATCGTCGACGAACACTGACAGTTTCTTCATTTTATTTGGAGAGTAAATAAAATGAGCTCAGAGATCCAAAAGGCGAAAGCCGACTTGCTACGGAGATACCCGTTCGCTACGATGAGTAAGTTCGAGTTCGACCTAGTTCAAACACAACAAGGTGACGTAGAGAGAGTGGACATCTATTTTCGAAACAACGACATAATCTCGACGGACATCACCAGCACCACGTTTAAGAATGACAAGAGCATGTGGATATGGCTACACAACAACACCGAGTCTTCGAGGACTCGGCCTTTCCCAAAAATATGGAATAGTGGTGGTACAGTTCAAAAGTTGCCACTGACGGAGTCAGCTGGTTATGGTAAGGACATCGTGAGATATCCACCTCACGCTCTCAACTACCAAGTCAATAATTTCAACATCTTCGTGGATGATAAGAACTCTTTCAAGTCAAACTTGCCAAGGATAGTCATCGACACGAAAGAGCGCTATGGTCCGAACGGTGACGACTATAACACGGTGTGGACGCTGGCGAAGAGTTATTACCAGGCTATCACGGCCCTGTACATAGCCACGTATAGGTCTGGAGTTTCCCTACAAAACTTAACAGCTAGTCCTGACGTTCCAAAACAGATCACGAGTCTCATGAAATTCCACGTGTATTTCACCATGAGGAGAGTGATGTTTCGTCTCGACAAGAGTAAGGCTGACATCGCTGACATCATCAGACTATACGTCCCAGACTATAGAGTTTTAATGGCAAACCTCCCGTTAGGTGGTAATTGGCTCTTGGACATCAAAGACCTTCAAGGTGACTATAAGCGCTACTGTTCTAGAACATCGGACGGGATCACCGAGCTAGGTCAGGAGTTACTGAACCAGTCCATAGAGGTCTATGTCTACGCATTGCTTGGCGCACAGGCAAAAAGCAAACAAAGTATCGTTGGGTCACGTGCGAGTGCTCGTGAAGTTCAGCAGGTGTTCAGAAACATCGTGGAAGACGCGGTCGTGCAATACTCACCTAGCACGTGGATTAACCTAATGAACAAGGCTATCAAAGACACGAATGTTAAGTTGGACATGGCTGTCACTCCAAACACGTGGTTAATACCACGAAGCATGGTTCTGTTGAAAACACCCATCGCGGGATACAACAACTTACTCAGAGAGTCGTCAGGAACGAACATGACCTTTGGTTTCAATAGTGGACTCAACTTTGAGAGCACGAGTAAGAAACCTGTGAAAACACACACTAGTGGTGGTGAGCATCTTGAAGTGTTAGACGACGTGAGGAAAACCACCACTACACCCACCACCGCGCCACCTGTGACTAGTAGCGAACCCAGAAACTCGAAGCTGTTCTCATTGTCACTAGTGTTGCTAGCAGTGATAGTGAGCAAGTTCGTGGTGTAAATAAATGAGTTTGTATCTTGGACATGACGAGGGTGTTACTGCACCTGAGAAAAAAACACCTTACGAGACTGTTTTCAACATCAATGTGTCTAACGCGGTGATCACAAGACACTCTGGCAGGACAAGAGTCACGAAAATTAAAGACGGAGACTATCACTTTCACCAAGACGTCTATAGCAAGAGTCCTTCGGTTGGTGATGGTTTCATTAGTAACCGGAGATCTGCGAGAATGCTTTTTGACTGTCCTAGACTCACCACGATCAACGTGTCCATCTTCATGGTGATCAAACTACTCGCCGCGCCATCCTTCGGAGGGTGGTCATATATCGTTGGTAACGATAACGGAAGTTACGACAAGTTCATCGGCTACAACGCTGACCCGAACGACAAGATAACATTTGGTGGTGGATGGCCAGTTGGTGAACATAACTGTGTGTTCCCACCGACCGTTAACTGGCTGGAAAAACACCTGATCTCGTGTCACTGGATGATGAGTGGAAGTCACGTTCGAGTGAACGACCTAAAATCTCCGAACAGTGGCTTCACGTCAAACAAGAAGGCGAACGGAGCCACGTTCGGCTCCATCTTTTTCAACGAGCGGTTCGAGACGACGAGAATGGCTGCCCCTCCTCAGGATTTCAAGTCAGTCTTCTCAAGTAAAAAAGTGTCGAGCACCAACAAACCCGTCTCGGCAGAGATTTACGGGTTGAAGATCGTGAGCGGTCTCTTGGAGCCAGCCGAGATCTCAAAACTGAACAAGAGCATGATGTTAGAATACAACATAGTGTGAGAGTTACTTTTTTTGTAACCGTTCGGGTTACAAAAACAACGAGACTCAGTTTTGTAAGGGGCGCGGACGGATCCACTCCAACCGAGGCTCTGACCTTATCGACGAACATCATCTCGTCAGTGTCTTTGTCTGTCTTTTTGATGACCTTGTTGTTAGTCTTGACGGACTTTAACCTTTTCACCGTGTGTCTGACACCTTCCGATCCTGACAAGATCGTCGCAGCACCAATAGCGACAGCCGCTGATACGGGGTTCGGAACCATGATCGACGTGACTATCCCACTGACGAGAACGATCGTAGTCACGACTATTTTTGCGATAGCTTTGACCTTGAGTCGTAGTATCTTCTTCTTCGAGGTTTTCAAATCCTTCTTCAACGTGAAACTCAGCTCTTCTAAGTTTTGACTGTACATGTCTTTATTACGACAAAAAATTTCGTAATGAGCGATCATTACGAAAAAACACGTGTGAACTCACTTGAAAGGGTCGTCTGGAATAAGTTTCTGCCGTTGTGCATATTTGACAATGACTGTGCCAGCGCTGATCGCTGCCGCGAGTTTCAACGTCCCGATGAGACTACTTGGTGCTCCGAGAGACTCACCGAAAATTTTCCTAGATGCCATGCTAACACCAACTCCGGCTGCAACGTAGAGTAAGGTGTCGTAAACTTCGTTCATGATAACTTTGCGATCGGTCATTCTTTTATTATGGGTGGGCTAGTCGAAAGACTCTATAGTAGACGCTGGTTCTGGGGAGGTCGTGGGAGCGTCTTGGGTTTCGACTCGTGTCGTGAACTTGTCTTGCCTGTATGCGAAGTACAGTGCAGTCACTCCTGTGATAGCACCGATAGTTCCGATAACGTAACCAAAACTAACGCTACTTTGTTCGTCGCACGTCTCGCGCTCTTGTTCAAACCGCTCACGAGCTTTTTTCTCTTTCGCGGCCTTACTGATCTCAGCAAGCTTCTTACCCTGTGCCACGCGTTTAGGGTCTTTTATTTTCTCAGGGTTGTTGTTAGTGATGGTTTCCATGTCTCTTTATCTGTGCTCGCAGTTAACTGTGAGCGGTCTCACAGTTAACTCACGGTTAACTCACAAGTGCCTAGCACCTGTGCTAGCACCACCTTGTTGACTTTTAAAATACTTGTTCTCATGTTCTAAATCGCTTATCTTCTTCACACGATACTTCGCATATTCCTTCAACTCTACGATCTCTCTCTCAAGTTTAAGAACCTTGATCGCGTAATCTTCCAAGTGTGACCTTTGTGAACTAACTCCAGCAAACATTTATCATAGATAAAAGAGACATGGCCGCTATGGTATCAGGTGGACTATTCAACGCAGTCGCATTCGCAGGTGCCGGGTTCCTGTTCAAGAGTCTTGATGGGAACAAATACGGTGAAGAGATGAAGCGTCACAACATGGCCGTAGAGAAACTTGCGCGAGAGAGAGAAAAGTGGAACGAAGAAGAAGTCGCGCATCGCGACAAACTAGCGAAACTACGTCTCGCGTTGTCAGACGCAAACCACAACATAAGCGACACGAACGCCGCTCTCGACCTACTGAGCGCGACATTTCGGAGAGAACCAAAACTGTATGACTACTACACGCCGTCACCAGAGATGCAGGACTATCTTTCGATATCAGAAGGAGTGGTGTTCGCTGGCGTAGGGTGGGTTGGTTACAAAGCTTATAAATTCGTCACGTTTAAATCGCGAGGCCGTCGTTAGACCTCCGAGTTTAGGGACAGAGTAATAAAGGATGACAATGAATTTTGGAAAACGTGTCGAAAGCAAGAAGTTCAATAGCTCCAGTATGAGCATCGAGATGGCTCCCACCCTCTTCAAGAACGTCACCTCGTACGGCGTGCAAAAGAGCAAGTTTGACAGTAAGAAGTTTACGACAGCTCTTCGTCTGAGTGACGAGCAAGTGGTTACTCTCGAGGAGATTTCTAGAGAGATCGAAGAGAAACTTGACGACATCAAAGTCAAAAGTGTTCTATGTGGTGAGGGTAACAGGAGTGTCTACGTCAAGTGCGACCCAAGCCTGTTCTCCGCTTACACGGAGCAAGACGTCGAGGTTGACTTCGCGGACCTCATTAAAATGGGAAAGTGTGAAGTGAATGCGGCTGTTGACGTCAGCGGTGTCTTCGTCAAAGACGGGATTGCTCACCTCCAACTGTATCTACACGAGATGGTTATTCTGGAGAAGAAGGAAGTTGTTAAAGTGAAAAGGGAACGAGTTCAGTTCTAAGTTTTGACTCACATGACCTCTAAACAAAAATTTTGTTTAGAGATTAGTAAAAAAAAAAAAACGAGGTTTAAAGGTCTGACTCTATGGTGTGATAAAGAGATGACACGACCAAAAGGCTCGCTGAACAAGATCCAAAAACCAAAAGTGAAGCACGTGAGAAAGCTAAAACCAAAAGAGGACTATCAGACGCTCAAAGACTTGAGAGCCCTCGCAAAAGAGCGTGGTGTGAGCTTACCAAATAGTGACAGACGTGTTGACATTAGGAAAAAACTAGGACTAGAACCAGTGGAGGCTCCGAAGAGATATGACCACTGTAAAGGAAAGAAAGTGGCTCAAGTCATGATCAAGACGAACGAAGTGACTGGTGAAGAGACTAGACACAAATCCATATTCGAACTGGCGAACAGCGCGAAGATGTTTGCTGGCTCTATTACGTATCGTCTCAAACACGGGAAAGATCTCGTTGTCGACGGAGTGACTTACAAAATTCGTAAAGAAGAGCTAGTTTAAATTGATGTAAGGTCTAAAGGGTCACGAGAGTAAGGACAAAACGAACATGTTAATGGCAGAGTTTTTTAAGATGGTGCTGAGCGTCTGGTTCAACGAGGCCGATGGTCTGTTGAGAATAACTCGTCTATTTCAACTCCTCACCCTCGGACAACCGTGTGAGGAGCCGACCACGCTACCCGAGTTTAGGGATCACTACACAGACGAAGATGGAGATATGACTCGTGACCTACTCGAAAAAATGCTTCGAGAGAGGTGTTATAAGTCACCTCGTGCGATAGTTACTTTCCTTCATAGTCTTCTAAGTGATCGTGAACAAGAGCTCTTCCTAGAGATCCCTGACAACTATTGAGAGAACTTTTTTTTCGAAAGGCTTATGTCTTTCGAAAATCAACCACCCACATGTTTAAAGGCAGCGTCAATAAAGGGTAATGAACTACTTCAAAAAGAAACTTGGTGAGTGGTCGAGTTGGATCGCTGGCACTCCAGAGCCTAACGTTGATCCACCAAAGTCCTATTTGAGGAGTAAGCTTGGTGAGTGGAGCGACTGGTTCGTTGACCACACACCTGAGCCGATCAGAAAGAAAGTCGCGAGTGCTTTCAAAGTTCTAAAAAGTAAGGTTAGTCCGTTGCTAACAGACCCTGAGGATGTTTTCCACGATGCTGAAGACCAAGTCGTGGAGAAGACCGAGAAGGCTATTCGCGGCTTCTCAGAAACCTACTCCATCGAAGCCCAACGGAAGACAGACCCCAAGACTTTTCTAGAGGGATCCAAACATCTCGTGATAGACCTCTGGCTCAACGAGGTGAAGAAGCGGAGCGGGCTAAAAACAAAACTCGCTCTAGAATGTGTTATGGTGAGAGCCACCGACAGCGAACCAGTGGAAGCGGTCGCGATGTTTCGTTCTCTCGTTGGCATTACTTTGACTGGGACAGACACAGACGAGTTGTATGACACGTCTGTTGGGAAAATTTTAGAAAACCTGGCGACCTATTTGAAAAAAGGTAGTGGTTGGCGAGTTTTGAATGTTGTTAAGTTAGACATATACATTGACACCTATAAGCCAATAAGCGCGTCGTCGTATATTTCAACACCAAAAATTCTAGCTGTCAAGAAAGCCATCGTCAACGTTCAAAACAAGGTCGACAACGAGTGCTTCAAATGGTCCATCACAGCTGCTCGAATGTTGAAACAAGATCATCCTGAGCGACTCAACAAGGCGATGAGAGACGAGTCTGAGAAATTTGACTGGACTGGAATCTCGTTCCCAACACCATTGTCAGACATTAAGAAGTTCACGAAAAATAACAAAGTTAACGTTAACGTGTTCGCCTATGAGGAGAAAACAGGTGTCTATCCTCTTCTCATCGGAGGAGAGTCAAAAGACACCATCAACCTGCTACTCGTCATGGAACAGGGTGAAGATGGAAATGTGAACTCACATTACGCGTGGGTTAAGAATATGAGTCGGTTGTTATCTAGCACGAAAAGCAAACACGCACACGCGACCTTCTTCTGTTTTAGATGTATGAACAGTTTCACTAGTAACGAAGTCCTAGAGAAACACGTCGAACGTTGTTCGAGTGTAGACAGTATCAAGACCGAAATGCCAAAAGAGGGGAGCTCCGTAAAGTTTGAAAACGTCTATAAGACGCAAGACGTACCATTCGTGGTCTACGCAGATTTCGAGAGCTTCATAGAGCCTATCGATAACTGTATCAACAATCCAGTGGCTAGCTCAACGACCAAATACCAACACCACACACCATCTGGATTTTGTTTTCATCTGAAGTGCTTCGACGATACTCTTCACTACGAAGAGCCCTACCTCTACACGAGAAAAACCGAAGATGAGAACATCGGTGAAAAGTTTGTAGTGGAGGTGGAGAGAGCTGTCAAAAACATCTATGACAAGTTCAAAAAGGCAGAAGAGATGATCTACGGGCCAGCAGACAAACAACTCCACGAGAGTAGTGAGACGTGTTGGCTGTGTGGTAAGGACTGGACTCAAAAGACGAAAAAAGGTAATCCAGATCGTAAAGTTAGAGACCATTGTCACCTCACCGGTAAGTTTCGCGGAGCCGCACATAGCAGCTGTAACTTGAAATACAAGCTTCCGAAGTTCGTGCCGGTTATTTTTCACAACTTGTCCGGCTACGACTCACATCTTTTCGTGAAAAATCTTAGCGTCACAGAGGGTGACATCAAGTGCATTCCAAACAACGAAGAAAAATATATCTCGTTCAGTAAGGACATAACTGTTGATCATGAGACAGACAACGATGGTAAGGAGAGACCCATCACAAGAGAAATTAGGTTCCTTGACAGCTTTAAGTTCGTGTCGTCTAGTTTAGACAAGTTAGTTAAAAATCTTGGTAGAGGTGACCTAGTCTCGACGAAAAGAGTGTTTGGTAAAGACTTCGAGCTAGTCTCTCAGAAGGGTGTGTTTCCATATGAACACATGACTGGATTGTCGTCTCTCGACGAGAGATGGTTACCAACTATCGAGAAGTTTGACTCGAAACTTAACGACACGTCCATTTCCGAAGAAGACTATCGACACGCTACTAAAGTTTGGAACCACTTCAACATGAAAACCATGCGTGAATATCACGACCTGTATCTAAAGACCGACGTGATGTTGCTGGAAGATGTTTTCGAAAATTTCAGGAAGACGTGTAAAACTCACTACAGTCTCGATCCAGCGTTCTATTTCACGTCGCCTGGACTAGCCTGGGACGCGTTGCTAAAAACCACCGGAGTGAAGCTCGAGTTGGTCACAGACATAGACATGCTCTTGATGCTAGAAGCCGGGATCCGTGGCGGAGTCTCAACTATCACCAAAAGACACGCCGTTGCTAACAACAAGTTCATGGATCACGTTAATAACAACACACACGTGGAACGAACCGGAGACTCACTATTCAACCCTTCGAAACCAAGCGTGTTTTTGCCTTACTTAGACAAAAACAATCTGTATGGTGGTGCGATGAGCATGCCTCTACCAACCCACGGTTTCAAGTGGATGACAGAAGACCAGCTCGAGAACTGGAGAGACACACCATGTATCCTAGAAGTAGATCTAGAGTACCCGGAAGAACTCCACGACCTCCATAACGACTACCCGTTAGCACCGGAGAGAGTCGTGGTCGACGGTGTTGAGAAGCTCATCCCGAACTTGAACAACAAGACCAAATACGTACTACATAAGAAAAATCTCGAGTTGTATCTTAGGTTAGGAGTGAAACTCACGAAAATCCATCGTGGTATCACATTTTTCGAGAGCGCGTGGATGAAGTCGTACATTGACCTTAACACCCAGCTTAGGACTAAGGCGAAGAACGAGTTTGAAAAGGATTTTTTCAAGCTCATGAACAATAGCGTTTTCGGAAAGACTATGGAAAATATTCGTAATAGGGTCGACATTCAGCTAGTCACTACGGAAGAGAAGATGCGAAAACTAGTCGCTAAGCCTAATTATCAACACAGGACTATTTTCGACGAGAACTTGGTCGCCGTTCACATGAAGAGAACTAAAGTGGTTTTCAACAAGCCCGTCTATCTCGGGATGTCTATCTTAGATCTTAGCAAAACTATCATGTACGAATTTCACTATGACTACATCAAACCAAAATACGAAGACAAGGCAACGTTGCTTTTCACCGACACGGACAGTCTCATGTACGAAATTTTCACAGACGACTTCTATAAGGACATTAGCGGAGACGTTGAGAAAGAATTCGACACGTCTGGTTACACGAAAAACCACCCTAGCTGTATCCCAATAGGTAAGAACAAGAAAGTGGTTGGCATGATGAAAGACGAACAAAATGGTGAGCAGGTCTTAGAATTCGTTGGACTAAGAGCCAAACTCTACGCTCTCAGAACATTGCGAGGAGATCAGAAAAAATGTAAAGGAGTTAAAAAAGGCGTGGTTGACAAAAACATCAAGTTTTCAGACTACCTTAGCTGTCTCCTAAGTGGAGTAGACATTTTCAAGACCATGAACGTGTTCAGATCACACGGACACGAGATCTACACGGAAGCCGTCAACAAGAAAGCGTTGAGTTCTAACGACGACAAGCGGCACATCTTACCTGATGGTATTAACACGCTGGCTTTGGGTCACTCTAGAATCGAGAAGGAGTAGTCTAGACGATCATTTAAAGAGACGTACTAAAAATGAGTCATGTTATGAAAACTAGGGTATGCATCGATCTATCTGTTAGGGGCTGTATGAAGTGTGATTACGTAGGGTCGATCACGGGAATGAGGCTTCACACGAAGCTAAGACATAACGGAGTCATGAAAGAAAAGACAGTCGTCAACACACGGCTCTGCGATGTTTGCAACACCACAGTTCACGGGGACTTGAGAGAGATGACCCATCACGTGAATGTTCACCACAAAGGATTGTACATCTAAGAACTCTCTTCTTCTAAAAAAACCAAAACCAAAATGGTTTTGCTTTCATACCAATAGCCTCGATGGAAAAATTTCTCGAACACGTGGGGGAACGACTTTTGGAATAATTTTTTTGAAAAATTTCTCGAACACGTGGCGAACGATGTTTTGGGAAAAATTTCTCGAACACGTGGGGGAACGACTTTTTGGAACACGGCGGCTTGGGGACGGGGTTTTTGGTGTTTTTGGGACTTGTTTTTGGAGGCGGGGTTTAAAATGGTTTTGTTTATGGTGGGATTTCTGGGACAGCGTTGCCGGTTCTGGGACAGATTTTTGGTTCGGTTGCCGGTTCTGGGACATATTTTTGGTCTGGCTCAGCTTGGCCTAGAACCGGCAGTTCCTTACTACTTCTCTGGTTATGTACACACGTAAAAATCTCACAATAACAGCATTGTCAACATGATAGAACATGACTGTTAAAATAACAGCACTGTGCAAGCATTTTTCAACATGTTGTGATAGGCTTGTTGAATAGAAAGCAGCTGTTCATGCATGTTAGAACATGCAAAAACAAGTCTGATAGAACAACCAAGTTCGTTCGGCTGTTGTAACAATGCTGTTCAACTTTGTTATTTCATCATGTTCTGACAACATGTTTTATCATGCATGAACAATGTTGT
The DNA here is from genome assembly GCA_035772405.1 of Chrysogorgia sp. JL179-B06. NCBI lineage: Eukaryota > Metazoa > Cnidaria > Anthozoa > Scleralcyonacea > Chrysogorgiidae > Chrysogorgia > Chrysogorgia sp. JL179-B06. Next base: position 370,704 of record JAYKKM010000304.1, read on the forward strand.
TCAATGCTGTTCAAGCCTGTTTGATCATCAGCCATGAACAATGGTGTTCCAACATCCATGAACAGACCTATTGACAACTGTGTTCAAGCTCGCCATCTCAACCATGTTCAAGCCTGTCGATATCAACCATGTTTTTGGCTATTAACAGATAAAAACACACTGTGCGTTTTTACGGGTGTAGTACGTAAATGTTAGCATAAATAAGTTAGTTTGTTACCGGTATATTGTCCATATGTTTTTCATTTTTAGCATTTGGATGCTATGAGTTTAAATACTCTTCAGGTATATTGGTAACTGAAATGAGAAAATGTAATCAACAATGTCCGGAAGATAGGGAAATTGCTGTCCCTCATCAGCCCAGAGAGAACTTGTGTTTCGTCATGTGGGAGAAATTACAGTATTTGGATAATGATGATTGGAAACAACTGCTTGTTACAGATGAAATTTTCACCATATATAAAAGGAATACTGCAACGATTTTGAAGGTATGAAATGCTTTATTTTTCAGAATCATGTATTCATCGCACACGGTTAGGAGGTCAAAACGTTTCAATGCTATTTTCTCCATTAGTTTCCATGCCTGATTGAAAATATTTTATTTCCTCTTTGTAGTTGAATTTCACAAAGGCTACAAATGATTGGAATGGTTTAATTGTAAAATTGAATTTTTATTGCGCAAAAGGAAAACTAACTCAAGTGAATACCAACGACATCAAGTGCGTCGTGATCAAATTTAAGGGAAAGATCATTTGTAAGTACAAATACAAAAATCATAGAAAACTATACTGGGAATTCGAGGGATTGTAAAAGAGGACAAACGACACAATATCAGCAGCGACACATATTTTTAAAAACATAATTATTAACTATCGAATTCGTGTATGGGTCTAAGGTTCGAAGGAAGGCCCTATGTCGTCAGAGAGTGAAACGTAAAGTGGGATGCTCTAAGTAGCCTGCTTCACACCTTATATATAAGCAAACTGCTCAAGACCAAGCGCACGCTCCCACGTAAAAACTGTGAAGCAAGCAAGAAGCAAGCGAAACAAAAAAGGAAACATTTCATTTTTCTTGGATTTGTGCTTGCGTTTGTTGCACCATAGCCTGCGTGCAGACGCTTGTGTTTCCGGCGGCTGAAGGCCTATAAGCGTCTGCGCATTGGAGGACAATTACTTGTTCTGGTCACGTGGATTTTCCACAGAAAGTTGGAACCGTATGTGATTGGTTCGTTGCTAATTTATACAAATTATCACGAAGTAGCAAAAATTATCTTGAGCAATTAAAGAACATGGCGTTTGTCGAAGCTTCAAAGTTAGATGGCGAAGATTTTCAAGATGCTCTGCGACTCGTTTGTCATTTTTTTCAAATTGATAGCCTTTTCGAAGACCAAGTTAAGGCAATTAAGGCGTTCTTTAAAGGAAAAAACGTGTTCTTCTGCGCAAGTACTGGATATGGCAAGTCGATTGTGTTCCAATCGATTCCTTTGATTGCCGATGTCTTACTTGACCAAGTTATTGGAACCAGCACAGCGATTGTTATCTGTCCTTTGGTGTCGCTGATGGTTGACCAAGTAAGCAGACTGCAGGAATTAGGAATCAACGCAGCAGCTGTGTTTAAAGAACAAGATGAGTCTGTGCTGACTGATGCAGAGAATGGCATCTACTCTCTATTGTTTATTTCACCGGAATCGATGTTGGGCACCAAACACTGGGAGAAATTATGGAAATGTCAAAGCTTTGTGGAAAATTGTGTTTGTGTTGCTGTCGATGAAGCTCACTGTATAAGTCAATGGTAAGTTACTTTCATTAAATTAACTATAAAAGTGAAAACAATTATTGTGTTAAACTAGTTTCTGACTCTGAGCACTTTATACAGGTTCATTTATACTATTACTAAATTTCCTATATACCCGTTTCTTTCTTATTCTACAGGGGCCAGGGCCAAAACCAGTTGCTTTTAGAACTTGGTATGGGAATCTTGGTAGTCTGAAGTCTATATTCAAAGGACTTAACCTGATTGTGTGCACTGCTACAGCAACAAAGACTACCAGGAGAAAGATCTTTGAAGTGTTAGAGCTAGGCCATCAGCAGGATTGGAAAAAACGTTACAAAAATTTTTTTTCAACGGTGGCATATTTTGCATGATATTTCCATGTTCGTGTCTACCTGTTTGACTTCTCATCAAAATTCCCCGTGGTCAAAGTTGATCAATAACTAGATATATGCTTTTAAATTTATACACAAATATGCAAATTCAGCATCTTCTTTTGGCAGCCATTTTGCCTCGACCTTTTAAAATAGTCATGGGAACGAAGGCAACAGCCAATCATAATTTAGAATTCGTTGCTTGGCAACCTTTTACTTACAAGATGGCTGCTATAAACAGGCAATGTAATTTACATTTATGCAATAACTTGCCGGAAAATGAACCAGTTTATACACTCACGACGAAGAGATATGATACTTTTATTGAATATACAAGGCGGTGGAGTACTTTGTGTAAATATCCAGAAAAGACGGTGGCTTTGGCGAACTCTAGATATTTAGAATTGACATTCGAACAGGCTGATGAGATGTATTATCACGAATCGTGCTACAAAAGATACACAGATGATGTAAAGTTGAAGCGTGCAAAAAGTGCGATGGTTAGTACTTAATCAATTTAATACTATAGGCTGTATATATGCATTAATCTTCTAAATTATTTACCATTCATTGCAAAATGTTTAGCTCCAAAATTGTTTTTTTTAAATAATTTATTAAGGAAAGTACTCAAGAAGACCATGGATTTAAAAGATTAAGATCGTCGACCAACGATTTGCCCCCTTCAGAAAAGGAAAGATCAAATGTTCTACCTTTAACTTGCATCATTTGCCAGAAACAGCTCAAGTGGGTCACTGTAGGTTGAAAGCGAGTTCGCGACAAATTTTCCCAGGCAGAAACTGAGACAGCTGGTCAGTAAAATTTTATTCATATATATTTGATTATTGTAGAAGCACGTGTAATTCAAAATAAGGGACCGTTCATCATTTACGGGGGGATGTAATTTTGTATTGTCGATTTATAATATTTTCTTGACCCACCCAAGGGCAATGGTTTAATTTTTGCATGCCATCCCCTGTCATTGGACACAAATTAATGGGCCACCCTGTTCGATTGAATTTCCCCTCATCTATGTGGGGGAGGGGGGATGGCGATTGCCAGGAGGGGCTACCATGGTTGGTGGTGCTGAGAGGGAAACTTTTAAGTCTGAAGCCATTTGCATTTGCCAGTTTTCATAATAAAGAGTGTTGAACTACAGGATGTATAAAACAAGACCTTTAGAAATCAGAAGCTTTAGAAATTTCGCTTTGTCTAACCTATGTGCATACAATTATAAGCTATCTTACATTCCCATGTGTATAAGATTGTGAGTTTTTCTACAGATTCTGATTTGTTAAGATCTCATTTTATTGATACACCCTGCAACACCATATATGCTGCTTGCTTGTGTCAAAATGCTATTTTTAGGAAAGCTTCTCTATGCAGCTGAACAAAAGCAAGATGAAAACATTTTGATGCATATTCGTGACCGTAATTGTGTGGCAATAGAGGTTAAATACCACATAAGCTGTTTCAAACAATACTGCAGAGGAATAACCTACACGCAAGAAAGGTATTAAAGACATAATGCGATAATGTGACAGGTTGTCATTGATGATTAGTATATCTTGTACTACCAAACATTGTTTACTTCAATTTATGGTAATAAATGGTGATAATCTTTGTTAAAAATATGTTCAGTACATATATTTTCAGTTTCCAAGATAATACTGAATTGACCAGCAATGATGTAATCCATTGTCCTTTAGCCAGCGATGAAGATTCAGAACCTAGCCTTTGTGATATAAGTGACATGCCCATCCACAAAACCGACATGAAAAATATAGAGCTGTACCATACTGGCATGGCTGTAAAGAAGAGCATAGCAGATCAATCTAAATGGAATATCAATTGGCCACCTACTTCAGAAACAATCAGCCAAGAAGAATGTGCTAAACTTGTGCCTGTAGAACTATTCAATCTTTTGGCCCTGGTAACTAATGCCACCGAAGAAGTTCCACCATCTGACACCTTTGTCGAAGTGACTGATGAGGCAAGAGCTAAACTTGTATCTATTTGCATGGATATTATTTACCTGTCCTCACATGGACGGATACAAACACCGAAGTCTCTTGCTCTGGGTCTTACTTTGCGACACTTGACTGGATCAACAACAATTTCTAACCTTTTGCACAAGTTTGGACACTGTGCATCCTACGACTCTGTAGTTCGATACGAAACCGGCTTAGCAATACAGCGAATGGAAACAAACAAAACAGTCCCCAAAGGCTTTCACCCAGGAGTATTTACTGTTGCAGTATGGGACAACATTGACATGGATGAAGAAACTGGGTCTGGAAGTGGTACAACGCATCACACAAACGGTATATTAGTACAACCTTCTGTCTCAGAATTTGATCAGCAAGCAACTTCTCTTAACATAAAAAGATCGCAGAGAAAGCTTCAAGTAGAGCCTGTTCATATTGATCCTTAATGGCTTACATCCCGCGAAGGTCCTCAAGATATATCACCTGAGATATCTATTGGTACATCTACCATTAAGACAAATCGAATTGTTGCTGACCAAAGGAAAGATTTTGGATTTATAGTCATTAAGTACTTAAATCAAACCACTCATCTTCTGCCTGGTTGGACTGGATACAATCAACTTCTGCAGGATCATTCTATTATGCAAAAGTCTGTTATTCATTACTTGCCAGTGATTGAAGCAAATAAATTGCAGCTAGAGTCCATGGTTGTCGTCTTCGACCAAGCCATTTATGCGAAAGCTCAGATTATCAGGTGGAAAGATCCAGTGTTAACAAGCAAGCTGGTAATTAGATTGGGAGAATATCATACCATGATGTACTATTTGGCAATTCTTGGAAAACGCTTTGGTATTGCTGGGTTGCAAGATATCGTAGTTGAAGCAGGCATTGTTGCAGTAGGCTCCATCAACGGTGTATAAAGTGGGCTATGCGGGCTCACAAGCTGATGTTCGAAGCCCTGGAAAGGCTGAGATTCAAAGCTTTTATCGATTCCCTTTCAGAAGAGGAAGGGGAGTGTGTAACATCAATGATCAAGAGGCTTCAAGACAGTTTTCACTCCCAAACTGATTTCGCAGACGTGTTGGGCTCAGAATGCATGGATGAGCTTGCTGTGAAATACGATTCATTTATTACCCATGAGAGTGAAAACCGACCAAGCTTTGCTTTGTGGAGCTCTTACCTATCCATGGTAGGAAACCTGCTGTCATTCCTTCGAGCGACACGCACATCCGATTGGCTACTTCATCTGGATGCTGTCCGTCTCATGATTCCATGGTTCTTTGCGTATGATAGAATAAACTACTCGAGGTAAGTATAAAAGACTCAAAGTCAGAGTGTTAGTTACAGTAAAGTTATCTACGATACGCGTAGATACGCAAAGAGTATATTAATATCTGTAAAGACAAATAAATATTTTCTTCCAGATACCTCCCTGTTTACTGGCTAGAAATGAAAGAGCTAAAGGACTCCCATCCTTTTTGCTACGAAAACATGTGTGTGAAAGGACAGTGGACTGTACAAAGACAAGCACAGCACTCTTTTGCGTCAATTGCTTGCGATCAGGCAATAGAGCAAACTGTAAACAGAGACACTAAATCTACTGGAGGTCTTCGTGGCATTTCGCTTAATCGGGGTTGGTTTTGTTACATTTTATAGCACATTTTTAAGTTGAAAATAATTGGTATTATTTGTATATATTTTCAGCATTAGGTAACAGTTGCACTGAGATTGTACAAAATTATTTTTATTATCATAGGAGCTGTACAACGATGGCTATTAGTACAACCTGACAGAGCAGCAATCAGCCAAAAGTGTCAAGAAATGGCTAGCGTCAGTTTTAACACCAGAACGCCAAAGAGTTTGGATAAAACCCGAAAAGAAGCTGACGAGCAGTCGGTACAAAACATCCTTTCCACCATCGACAGCATGATCAATCCTTTTACCCATGACTCGGAAGAACTTGTTTCCTTAAGTTCTGGCTTGGTTGCTTCAACTGATGTAAAATCGGACATGCTAGAAGCTGAAAACAAGGGAGAAGCAGCAGCTGTGAGGTACGTTTGTGTTGTACTGTAGCTTAGCTGAAATTTATGTTAAGAGTTTAGGAAGGCTGCATGTGGTTGGCATTTGCCAGTTATATTAAGTATGGATCTCTAGGAAATTTTGAATATACATGTAATTAAGTTAATATGTGTTTGATAATGGCTTTTCTATCCACAGCTACATGAAAGAGTGCGTGATTGACAAGGATAAAACGATTTTCGATACATTAAACGGAATGAAGCTCAAAAACTTTGGAGATGTTCAGAAGAGACCCAGCAAGTCATCCAAGCTTAACTTGTTGAAACATGACAAGAATATGTTCTCTCGGCTTCTTGTTGCTATCAAGTCGAGAAATATAAACCTGCAAGAAGTGCTTAAATTCAGCCTTGGTCCTATTTCGTATTCACTTGCAAGTGCTGATGGTAGCATGGCGAAAACCAACAAGGCAGTGTTGTTGAAAGTGATCGAGCAAGAAGTGCCTAACAATCGCCACATAATAGAAACTCCACCCCAAGGCTCGGCACTGATGGTGGATGGTATGGCTGTTCTGCAATGCTTGAAGGTGGCCAAAATCCCACCCACATTTAAACAGTTGGCACAGATGATCCTTGAAATGATTGTGAAGATAATGTTGTTATAATTATAAGCAACAGAGTAGATTTCGTCACAGATAGATATCCTGATCTTAGTATCAAGAATTGTGAGCGAAACAGAAGAGCGGCAGCTGGATATCAGCGCATTGAGATATTCAGTGGTGATCAGAAGACACCCACGCAGTGGAAGAAATTCTTAAATTGTGGTTCAAACAAAGAAGCACTTGTTGAATTCTTGTTCAAGTCCTGGTTCCAAGCAATCCTTTCCATTACAACTCTTGAAGTTCATTTGTTCATTGCCCATGGCGCTTTTTGTCATCAGTTATGCTATGGCAACCGGACACTTCCTACAGTACGTCCCATTCCAGAGCTGACCTGCAGTCACGAGGAAGCATACACACGGCTGCTTCTCCACGCACATCATGCTGCTGTATCTGGATGGTCAGACGTAATTATTAGAAGCCCTGACACGGATGTTGCAATCATCAGCTTGTCAATGCAATAATCTTGTCAGGCAAACTTATTCTTTGCTACAGGCAAAAAAGATCAGGAACGCATTCTTGACATACGCTGCATGGTGAGACAAGTTGGTCCTACTGTTTGTGCATCATTAATTGGCCTCCATGCCTTCACAGGTTGCGACTCGACCAGTTCCTTTCATGGGAAAGGCAAGGCTACTTTCTTCCATCTTGTGAAGGAAAACGACCAGCATGTAATGGCATTGACGCAATTGGGTCAATCCTTCAACGCCGATAGAGAGCTTATCACTCCGTTGGAAGCACTGGTATGCCAAGCCTACAAGTCCAACACTGAATCAGTTGACAAGGCAAGGTACCTGCTATTTTGTACCGGCTCGAAAGATGGAGCTTCCTTACCTCCAACACAAGACGCACTAACACAACATGTTAAAAGGGCCAACTATCAAGCAACTATTTGGAGACACTGTCTCGAAAGCCAGCCGGAAGTGCCATCACCGATTGGTCATGGGTGGACCGCTGACAGTGATGGCTCTCTTAAGTATGTCTGGATGACCAAACCACCTGCTCCAGATGATGTCCAGCAATCTTCATTTTGCAGCTGTAACAAGACGGCGTGTGGGAAGAGATGCTCTTGTAAAGCTAAAAAATTGTCTTGCACTGGTCGTTGCAAATGTTTTCAGAATGAAAGGGACTGTTTAAATGAGTTTACAACGAATCCTGAGATTGAAAATCATCTGTGCGATGAGGGCAGCGATTCTGACATTGACATATAATAGGAATTTATATAGCTAAATTTAAAGGCTTGTAACTTTCGATTGATCAGGATGAACCATGGGGAACTTCTGTTTTGAATCATTTTAGCATAGTACTACATGTAACAAGTGAGAAAATGTTGCCACCATTAATTAAACAAAATGTCATTTTCTAGTGGCTTTTTTTGGCTTTTGCTGATGGACTAAGCTGAAGAAAGAGGAAACAGTGATCATTGAAAGGAGTCCAGAACGTCCAAATCTAAAGTATTCAATTCAGTACATTGACAATGACTTTAGAACTTACCAATGTATTTGGTGATGTTATCAATGAAGTGAAGCAACATAAAGAGAAAACTACAAAGACCATTGTTTACTGCCAAACAAGAAAGCAAGCTGCAGTTTTATGGAGGGCATTCAAGTTGGCGCATGGTAAATACATGTATTTTGGTGAAAGTATGTTGCCAAAAGACTGTATTGTAGAGATGTTCCATGCTGGAACACCAGAGTCTTCGAAGAAACACATTTTAAAGTCAACATGTGTTCCTGATGGTCACATAAGGGTCTTTATTTGCACCATTGCATTTGGTATAGGCATTGATTGTAAGGGTACGCATAGAGTCATCCATTTTGGTCCCTCCCAAACTACTGAGTGCTATCTAAAAGAATGTGGACGTGTTGGGCGGGATGGAAAAGAGAGTACATGCATTCTCCTTCACAATGGGCTGTTGGCTTCTCGCAGCTCTGATGACATGAAGGCATTAATAGCTTCAGAAAAATGTCGTCGAAAAGAAATTATGAGCCATTTCCCTGGTAATCATGAATTTGAAGTGGAGGGTTGCAAGTGCTGTGATGTTTGTGCTCAAGCTTGTTTGTGCTCAGGCTTAAGAGGAGAATGTGCCAAAAATCTACATCTCAATTTCACCAACGATCATGAGTTATACCAATACAATAATCATGGAATAGTAAGTAACGAACAAAAAACATTGTTAAAATCTAAATTGCATGATTATCAACATATATTACGTAATGGAGCTCCAAAGCAAGTTTTGTATCCCAGTGTAGCCATGGAATTTGGTAATTTTCAAATTCTTCAAGTTATTGCTAATGTTAGTAAGCTATTTTGCATGTCTGATATTTTTAATTGTGTTGAAATTTGGCGAAGTGAGCATGCTCTTGAAGTTTTGAACATTTTGTCAGAAGTGTTTGGTGACATTGACATTAGCCAGCTCAATTTAGAGTTAGAAAACTTTGATTTGAATTACAGTGTGGAGTCAGATTGGTTAGATATAAGAGATGACTCATTTAATGTAATGTTGTGTCAGGATGACGATTTGTCAGATGTCAGCAAGGAAATGAGTAACTTAGATAGGTCAACAGAAAACCCTTCAGACATAAGTTTTCGAATGGAGAACATTGCAACTGAAGCATCAGCATTAATTGTTACAGAAGATATGGAGCTCTAAAGAACTTGTATAGAAAATTTTAAATATTAACTGATATCTGGCCTTACATCATGTACAATTAAACTATAGTATTATATATGACATGAAAATATATACAACCCACATAAATTTATTTAGAACCATTATATCAAACTTGAAATCAGAAAATGAGTTGTAAATACAGTAATCCACATTTTTACGTCAACCTTACAATATATTACAAAACTGGTAGAGATGGCAAATCTCAAAAGTTTCTTAACATCTAAGTACAAAAAGTTTGAAGTTTTTTTCAGTTTACAAAACAAGCTCTACATGTATACTCTAAAACAAATTTCATTTGCAGCCAAATTGGATGCATGATTGATTGTTTCCCCAGAACATTGAGGAAAGGTTGCTGGTTTCATTTACAACTCAGATATAATTTCTTGGTATACTAAACAATCTGATTTCAATTAAAACTTTGACAATGTAATAACAGTAGAATGCAGTAATTGTGACATCTTAGGATCAATAGTACAGTATGATATTGTATACAGTAAACACCCACTAAGAACTTCAGCATTAATTTGTTGTCCATCTAAATTTAAAAAAAAATTTAAATGCTGTATATAGCAGTTTTTGCTATAAAATAATTACCAATAAGAACAGTTTAATAGTATGAATTTTAATTAGGTAAAATTGCAGGATGTTTTAATAAAAGTATGTTCTTTTAGTGGGTGTTTACTATAATGTTAATACCGTAGTTTTTTTACAATTATCTGGCAGTCTTATTTAAATAAATGCTCTTTTTGTGTCCATTGATCCATTTAAACATTGCATGTAGGTCAAAATTAATAAGGAGACTTGAAGAACAACCACTAAAATACTTATAAGATCTATCTGCAGAGTATTTAAAAGCATTATTACAAAGTAATTCTTGAACAATTTTCTTGAAATCATCCAAACACTTCTTTCTCACATGTGAACCTGATCGTTTTACTGCACAACCAAGATCAAAATTGTCCATCAATTGTTTGTTGATAGACAAACATTTGCAGAAACGTGTTATTGCCGTTTCATTTGACGCATTAGGGCCCATTTTCTTAATGACCTCTTTTAGTACCCGGTTGTAATGTTCTAATGCCAGGTCAAGAGGTATGTTGCCACCCAAGCCATACTTGGATTTGATGGACCTATTCCAAATAAGCCTGTGTGCGTCCCGTGGTGGTAAAATAGCATACACTTGTGAAATCAGGTGAAGCCCTTCCAAGGCATACTTACGGCTACGGGCCCCATCTACTTTTAAAAATAGCAGGAAATATTTCCAGCACCTCAAAATGCGCAATCCATCACTTTCTGATATTGCATCTGCGAAATTGAGGAACAGCATTCCATACTCTAATAGTGCCAACTGATAATTGAAGACATCATCCTTGCCAACGGCATTGGATGATGCCCGCTGACTGTTTCGCCTATTGGAGTCTAAACCATGGGTCTTCTCTTGTGCTATGCGTCGATCTTTTGCCATCAAATGCAAATGACTTAGTGCAGCCAGGGAATCTACATGGGAAACGACCATCTTCCAATACATCCATGCTACACTCTTGCAATTCCTCCATCAGAGCATTTATGTTTTTTTCATTGACAATATATTTGTCAACAATTTTAAATGCCAGGTCTTTCAGAAAAATTGTCTGTGTCTCTGCGGTCGCATCAACTATATGTATTGGCAAAACTTCTTCAGGGTGAGTCTCCTCCAGGGAGGTGATCTGCAAGACATCAAGGGCGGCAGCGGCAACTCTTGCTTCAATTTCCATTCTGAAGAATTGTTTGCATGCAGAGAAGTTCTTGTCAACTTCAGCAACAACATTTCTTCTATTGATATGGTTGCGGTCAGAAAAAAGTGTACACTTATCGGAAGATGCACTAGTGTTGTAAAAGTGATCAAATGCAACCTGAAAATATAACACAGTGCACAATATTAAAACAAACTTTTGAGATGGCAGGTATTTACAGTCGGTTTCAGATTACTTTTGACAAAAATGTTGCGAAGTTTACAAATTCATCACAATCTTTGCAAGTTTGTTTAGAACTATGCCTCTGATTGGCTACTAGGATGCCAGTAGCCTGCCAATCAGAGGCGTAGTTCTAAAAGAACTTGTGATGAACTTGCAAACTTCGCAACAAACTTTGTAACATCGGCTTCCCGTGATTAATGATGTCACCTGGAGCTAACTTTAATTCTTATCGTTATCAAGCACAATTTAAACTGACTGTTGAAAACACTATTTAGAAAAGGGATAGCATTGTCAAATTGCAAATTCCAACCTTGCCAGGATATCTCCCTTCAATGAGAAAACTTTTCTCTCTTTACATAGATAAAATAAGGTATTTTCACCTGTAAACATTTCATCTGGGCATGGAAATCAGCGATTTCAAAATGAATACCCTCTTTCCGGTCATCTGCAGTGTGACCATTGGCAATCTGCATCAAAGAATTTATCCCTCTTTCTACTGACAATTGGTCACCAACTACACCTTGGCCAGTAAATTGCTTGTGCTCTCCATCTCCGAATCGAGGGACGTATGGATGGATTTCGTTAATTACAACTTGCATACCTTCATTGGTGTTTTCATTTTCAAAAATCATACCCAGGAATGTCTAAATTGGTATAAGTTTAAATATGTTACTGGTACGTCAATGTAACAAAATGGACATCTATGAGAAAATAGGGGGTCCTGAAAAGATAATTTGAAAAAAGTCTTGAAATATTTGGATGTACTGAGGGAGGGGGGGTCTTTAAAGTTATAGATGTTAATATTCTTCACAAGAGCTTTAAGTTAACATTCCAAAAGCAACAAAGGTTTATTCATATACACTATTAAATATTATATAGTTTATTATAAAAGCTCATAATTATTCCTTTCATTATTTGTGATCTGGGGATCTTTTTTGGGGGGTCCTCCGCCAACCCTCTAACTTAAATATTGACTGGTCCCTTACAATACAAGACAATGGTATTAATAGCCTGCGTGCAGATGCTTGTATATTTCGGGTGGCGATCTGCATGCAGGCTATGGTCAATTGATCTGTATCAGTAAATGGTTTGCAAAATTTGGAGAATGCTCTGTTGGCACAATGATAAATACAAATAGACTTACATTATGAGTTGGCTTGGCCATTTCCCTTGAGTATAGGTGCTTAATATGCTGAATTACATGATCGTTTAAAAACTCCAAGCAAGCGATGTTGTACACAACAATTCTAGAGACTAAAGTGACATAGTTTTCTCTCTGCAAAACATGTTCTTTGCTGTCTGGAATGAACTTGCCATTATCCTCTAAAATTTTTTGCTTCGATCTTGGCTTAATACTGAGGTGATTTCCAGAAACACGATTTTCAGTACTCATATGGCCTACAAAATGTTTGTCTATGTTCTGGTGGGATTCTGTCATGTGATGAACTCTTTGGTGGAAATCAAAATTATCAAAGACAATTATTCTTCCTTGATCAGCCTCAACCTGGTAACTTGCAGTCACCTCTTCAGACCCATGCACGTGATTATCATTGTAAATCTTCAGCAATCGTTCGTTTTCATTGTTTACCTTCTCCAAAATATTTGCATTGTGATTGTGACCAACTTCATCCAATTTCTTGTATAGGAAGGTATGTGACACAACAAGTCGCAGAACCCGTAATCGACACAGAATTGCCTAAAATAAAATATGTACCATACATCACAAACATGATAATTTTAATCAACCCTACAGTTATGTATATTAAGTAAGTAATAATATATTTTTTATACCAACCATTAATCCTGAGTGTTGAATGAAAATGGTATTCAACAGTTGAAGGACAGTCAAATAAGGTGATCTGTTCTTTAGACAGATGGATGAGGCCATACATACAGCTGGCATCCAGTATAGGTTGCTCCTTTCCAGACTGCTTTTATGAATATAAGCTGCCATCAAAACACTCCTGAGCAGCGGGGTTCTTTCCTTTAACTCGTGGTCGAGTTTTGTCAACGAAAAGTTCACAATGTCTTCTTTGCTCGTTTTGCGCAAAATGCTGGGACTCTTCTTAGAGCACATATTCGAACACTCTCGGTTGATCTCCTTCAGAAACAAAAGGACAGTTTGTTCCCTGACCTTTTCACAGCGCCAAGGTGCGCGTGCGATTTGTGTGTATGTCCCTCTACACATCATTTTGCCAATGGAGCAAAGATCTTCGGGCAAAGTCCTAGTGGCTGTTTTGCTTCCCCACTGTACTTTAACTGACACAATTGTGTTTTGGGAAGTTGAAACGTTATCCACTTCATGTTGGGGACGCCTTGTGGCCGGTGTGGAAGTTGATCGCGGTTGAAAGGGATATACCAGTGTTGGGCTTTCGGTGAGGTGTTCAGAACAGCTGCCTACTGGCACAATGTCTGGGCAGGACGAAGTTGACTGAGATCCGCTTTCATCAACAAAGGACAACGAACGCTTGGCATTGCCTTTCGTTTTAACCGTAAGTCCCTTCGTTCCTGCCTTTTCGCGGTATTGACGGAGAAGTTTGTCGTCGAGATCGTCAAGCTTATTCTTGTGGTTTCTTCTTTGTGTAAGAATACCCAAGCAAGCACGGCAGATATGCTGTGAGGTAGAATGTACGACAAAGTGTAGGTCGTCCATCTCTCTCTTTACCAAAAATCTCCCTTATTTACAACCAAATTTCGATCCGAAGCTTTTACAAACGCTGAGAAACAAAGAATGCACGCCAGAGACGCCATGAATAATAATAGCTATAATTTTATTAATTTCCTTATTGCGCAAATCATTCATTTTAATGAAATAAAAAATCCACTTGACCACTCGTGACCAGAACAAGTAATTGTCCTCCAATGCGCAGACGCTTATAGGCCTTCAGCCGCCGGAAACACAAGCGTCTGCACGCAGGCTAGTTGCACCACGGTTCACACAGCAATATGCCTTAGCGTTTTCTCTACTACTGTGAACCATGCAGGCTTAAACATTTGAGCTATACATGCAAATACTCAGATAGCAGATTGTGAAGATTACGATAAGCATTGTTTCCTTGTGTGACAAATTACCGTTCCTATTCATCTGAGTGCTTAGGACTTGGGGTGTCCATATGTCTGCATTTCTCAGTCGTAACGATGTGTGAACCTTCGCTGGCTATACTTATTGAAACATTCGCTTTGGAATCTGAGCCCGCGTTTAAATCAATAAAACAGAGCATTTCAGTAGCAAACAGGAACGGCGTAAGCATGATAAATTATTTGAAATTGAACGATATGTACATGGACGAACGTCAAGCTCAGATCCTCAGAAAAATGTTTCTGAGTCCCCACGGATAGGAACCAAACCACTTCTGATTGCCGGCGAGACGTTCTAACCAGTGATAATTTATTGCTATTCTTTTGATTGCTCTGTTTTCTCTCTTTTCATAGTTACAACAGCAACCACACCACCAAAGTATGGTACGTATTTTTAATTCACTCCTGAATCCTCCTCTATTACATATTGACCTCAGATACATAATGATATATAATTGAATATAATTGAATTGAAAATAATCTTTATTGAGGAAGCCATCGTCCACGGTAGGTGGTTTAACGATAGGTCCTACAATTAAAAGATAATAACAAATGGTAGATATCAGTAAAATATGTACATATCAGTAAAAAAGGTAAAATATCAGTTTAAAAAACATCTTTCCTGAGTCCTTGTTTAAAAACAGTCACTGTTGTTCATTTACGCAGGCAAGTTCCAAACAGTTCCAGGTATCGGATGAAAAATTAACTGTGTTCCAATGACCCCATCTTCTTCTTGCTGAATATTTACGAATATAATTTCTGTTTCGTGTATTATAGCTATGAAAGTTCGTATTCAAATTACAGCTAAAACTATTTACAACAAGATTATTTATTGATTTATAGGTAAAAACAGCGCGATGTTCACGTCGTTGTAATGGTCTCCAGGATAGTTTTTTAAAGCGTCTGATGCAGAAATATGATGTAATTAAGTCGTTTATCGCTAAACTTTCAATTGCTCTGTTTTTTAAATTCTTATAGTTACAACAGCAACCAGAACACCAAAGAATGGTGAGCATTTTTAATCTTGTTCTGAATCCTATTGAATATTGACGTAGCTATACTTGCAAATTAATAATCTGTACAAATATCACGTCAGTCTTTTATCTGCTCCATTCTTTTTGATATTCTTATAGTTACAACACCAACCACACCACCACCAAAGAATGGTAATTAATTTTTCTAGTTCTGATCCTGCTATTGCATGCTGACCAAGCTATATGGCGCCAATTTACATTAACTAGATAAATTGGGATTAATGAGAAGCAACATTTAAAATACCATATCGCAATCGCGCATCCTACATTTCCTGCGCTATGCATCGCGTCGCTCAACAGTTCACTAAAAGCGCACGCTCTAGTTATCTAACATGATCTAATCAACCGGGCATTCCAAACGAAGCGCAAAAAGGCATGCCAAAAACTCAAATACGTGTAGCTCATTCTGATTTTGACTGCCTTCGTCATAGCATCAAATATGACGTAAGTCTTTTATTGCTAAACTTTCGACTGCTCTGTTCTTTTCATATTCTTATATATAGTTGCAACAGCCAGTGGCGGATCAAGCTTGCGCGGGGCCCCTGGCACAACATTACTTAGCCGATTAATGCCCCCCCCCCCCCAAAAAAAAAAAAAAGGCTATGCACAGGAAGATATCAGAGAAATTTTATAACCAAAATAGTACTATTTACAAACAATGTTTCTGCAAAATGTTTTACAAAAAAGGAAATTCTCTGGCCTTTGCAGAAGCAAAATCATTTTCCAGCTTTGAGAAGTCAAGCGAACGTAAAATGTCTGATTCCATACTCATCAGTGATAGAGCACTTAAGCGTGTCTGTCCCATCGTGCTACGCGAAACACTCTTTACACGTTTCAGTTTCGAGAATGAGCGCTCCCCCGTGCAATTGCTGACCATCATGGTGAGATAAATACGCAAAGCAATTTCCACATTTGTGAAGGTTTCACTTAGCTCATTCTGTTTGAGATTGAGGAACATCATTAATTCAATGGACCTCTTCTTGTCCTCCTCTTGTTTTCTCTGCTTAGAACTAAAATCAAATATCTGCTTAGAACTAAAAAAATTGGCTTTGCGAAGCGCGGGGCCCCTCAAACCGCGGGGCCCCTGGCACCTGCCCATACTGCCCCCCCCCCCCCCCCCCCCCCCCCCCCCCCCTTTATCCGCCACAGCCAACAGCAACAGCAACCACACCACCAAATAATGGTAAGATTTTTCTAGTTCTGAATGCTTCTCTTCTATACTGACGAAGTTGTGCCCAATGTTATAATTTGTAGAAACATGACGTTAGTAGTTTATTGCTCAACTTTCGACTGCTCTGTTTTTAAATTTTTTCATAGTGACAACAACAACCACAGCACCAAACAATGGTAGATATTTTAAATTTACTCCTGAATTCTCCTCTGACAAATTTACTTAGCTGCGATGATATAATTTGTAAAAATATGACTTAAGTATTTTATTACTAAATTTTCGACTGCTCCGTCCTTTTCATATTATTATAGTTACGACAGCAACCACACCACCAAAGAAAGGTAAGTTTTTTTCTAGTTCTGAATCCTTCTCTTCTTTATTGACCTAGCTGTGCTCAATGTTATAATTTGTAAAAATATTACGTACAAGACTGGTCAGAAATAACATAACACTGCGTTCGCGTTCGGAACTCGTTCCAAGCACGTTCCTAACTCGTTGCGAACGCGTTCGGAACGACGTCCTAAGTAACTGAGTGTATGTCGTTTATATATGATTTGGTCGCCTACTTGTTGCTTTGATCATCGCTGCCTCAAGTTAGCGGAACCGCTTCGCTTCGCATAATTGCATGTCGTGAAGCCATGTGTTCTGTAAAGAATATATATCAGACGTCAAAACAATAGTTACAAATTCACTAAGTCTGTGGTGTTCTGGGTTTTCTTGAAGAACGAAGATCTCTTTAGTATCGGGACAAACTTAAACGAAGAATGAAGCCGCTCGGCGCTGGAAGTTCGATGAATTCGACGAGCAAAGATGAATTTCGAAGTGCATGTTGTCAAATTAAATGGTAAGAAAGCCTATTCAGTTCGCCGTTAATTTATATCCAGTTACTTACATATATTTTTACAGTCGTAGAGTTAGCGCAGTTTTCTATCGTTTAAATGATCCCAGTGTGTTGAGACAGGCCGAAGTGGAGTCTTTCAAAGAGATTTGATTAACGATTAACGTACGGAAAACAGCGAAGATAGCCGGACCGGGGCCGATTTGGTCGCGATATTTGAACCTTATGTGTTGTGATTTCGTTCGGAAGGCGTTCCGATCTCGTTCGGAACGAGAATGGAACCCGTTCCACACGCGTTTTTCGTTAGGTTAATTCTGAGCAGTACTGTAAGTCTTTTATTATTAAACTTTCGACTGCTGTGTTCTTTTCATATTCTTATAGTTACAACAGCAACCATACCACCAAATAATGGTAAGTGTTTTTAATGTGATTCTGAATCCTACTATTTCATATTGACCTATAGCTGTATGCATTATATAATTTGTGGAAATATTACGTAAGTCGTTTATTGCTAAACTTTCGTCTGCTCTGT
Source organism: Chrysogorgia sp. JL179-B06 (assembly GCA_035772405.1). Taxonomy (NCBI): domain Eukaryota; kingdom Metazoa; phylum Cnidaria; class Anthozoa; order Scleralcyonacea; family Chrysogorgiidae; genus Chrysogorgia; species Chrysogorgia sp. JL179-B06. The sequence continues at coordinate 388,786 of JAYKKM010000304.1, forward strand.
CCTTTTCTTATTCTTATATAGTTACAACAGCAAACCCACCACCAAAGAATTGTAAGTATAATTAATCCAAATCCTTCTCTATAATCGTAAAATAAAGATAAGAGCCAAGATCAAGATTCGTAAATGTAATAGGAGACAAGTCAAAAGAAGTAAAACAGATTTATAGTGCAGCTGTTAATGGTAAACAATTAGTTGAATTGTGCGTTTTGTGATAAAAGCATTAAACGTCTCAGATTTGTAGACCTGTAGGACCTCAGTAATTCTGGCTATAGAGCCATCGCTGAAAACTCCTGTGACAGGAATAAACCGGTTTTGATTAAAAAAATGGTGAGTCGGCATTTTTTACCCTTACATTTTCAGTGAATAATGTCGGTATTTGGCGCTATTGGTGTTTTATAGAATGTATAGATATGCAAAGTGTTCAGGAAAATATGTACCCCAGAGCAACTAATGTCAAGCAACTTGTAACATGAATAAACATGTTTGGATGAAAAATGCTGACTCAACATTTTCATGATCGCTCTTTCCTATCGTTCTTACAATTGACTATCAAGAAATCTCATGTTAACATCTTTGTTTATCCGATGAGTTGTAGTGTTCAAAGAATGGAGTGCCACTTTAAATCCTTTTCATATTATTATAGTTACAACAGCAAACACACCACCAAATAATGGTAAGTTTTTTTCTATATTTCTATTTCTATTCTCTTCTATATCGACTTAGCTGTGCTCAATGTTATAATTTGTAGAAATATGACATAAGTAGTTTATTATTAAACTTTCGACTGCTCTGTTTTTATATTTATTATAGTGACAGCAACAACCACAGCACCAAAGAATGGTAGATATTTTTAATTTACTCCTGAATGCTCGTCTAACAAATTGACTTAACTGTACGGGATAATATATTTTGTAAAAATATTACGTAAGTTTTTTTCTATATTTCTATTTCTATTCTCTTCTTTATTGACGAAGTTGTGCCGAATGTTATAATTTGTAGAAACATGACGTTAGTAGTTTATTGCTCAACTTTCGACTGCTCTGTTTTTATATTTTTTTATGGTGACAACAACAACCACAGCACCAAACAATGGTAGATATTTTAAATTCACTCCTGAATTCTCCTCTGACAAATTTACTTAGTTGCGATGATATAATTTGTAAAAATATGACTTAAGTATTTTATTACTAAACTTTCGACTGTTCCGTTCTTTTCATATTCTTATAGTTACAACAGCAACCACACCACCAAAGAAAGGTAAGTTTTTTCATACTTCTGAATCCTTCTCTTCTTTATTGACCTAGCTGTGCTCAATGTTATAATTTGTAAAAATATTACGTAAGTCTTTTATTACTAAACTTTCGACTGTTCCGTTCTTTTCATATTCTTATAGTTACAACAGCAACCACACCACCAAAGAAAGGTAAGATTTTTTTTAGTTCTGAATCCTTCTCTTCTTTATTGACGAAGTTGTGCCCAATGTTATAATTTGTAGAAACATGACGTTAGTAGTTTATTGCTCAACTTTCGACTGCTCTGTTTTTATATTTTTTTATGGTGACAACAACAACCACAGCACCAAACAATGGTAGATATTTTAAATTCACTCCTGAATTCTCCTCTGACATATTTACTTAGTTGCGATGATATAATTTGTAAAAAATATGACTTAAGTATTTTATTACTAAATTTTCGACTGCTCCGTCCTTTTCATATTATTATAGTTACGACAGCAACCACACCACCAAAGAAAGGTAAGTTTTTTCATACTTCTGAATCCTTCTCTTCTTTATTGACCTAGCTGTGCTCAATTTTATAATTTGTAAAAATATTACGTAAAGGACTGGTCAGAAATAACATAACACTGCGTTTGCGTTCGGAACTCGTTCCAAGCACGTTCCTAACTCGTTCCGAACGCGTTCGGAACGACGTCCTAAGTAACTGAGTGTATGTCGTTTATATATGATTTGCTCGCCCACTTGTTGCTTTGATCATCGCTGCCTCAAGTTAGCGGAACCGCTTCGCTTCGCATCATTGCATGTCGTGAAGCCATGTGTTCTGTAAAGAATATATATCAGACGTCAAAACAATAGTTACAAATTCACTAAGTCTGTGGTGTCCTGGATTTGCTTGAAGAACGAAGATCTCTTTAGTATCGGGACAAACTTAAACGAAGAATGAAACCGCTCGGCGCTGGAAGTTCGATGAATTCGACGAGCAAAGATGAATTTCGAAGTGCATGTTGTCAAATTAAATGGTAAGAAAACCTATTCAGTTCGCCGTTAATTTATATCCAGTTACTTACATATATTTTTACAGTCGTACAGTTAGCGCAGTTTTCTATCGTTTAAATGATCCCAGTGTGTTGAGACAGGCCGAAGTGGAGTCTTTCAAAGAGATTTGATTAACGATTAACGTTCGGAAAACAGCGAAGATAGCCGGACCGGGGCCGATTTGGTCGCGATATTTGAACCTTATGTGTTGTGATTTCGTTCGGAAGGCCTTCCGACCTCGTTCGGAACGAGAATGGAACCCGTTCCACACGCGTTTTTCGTTAGGTTAATTCTGAGTAGTACTGTAAGTCTTTTATTATTAAACTTTCGACTGCTGTATTCTTTTCATATTCTTACAGTTACAACAGCAACCATATCACCAAATAATGGTAAGTGTTTTTAATGTGATTCTGAATCCTACTATTTCATATTGACCTATAGCTGTATTCATTATATAATTTGTGGAAATATTACGTAAGTCGTTTATTGCTAAACTTTCGTCTGCTCTGTCCTTTTCTTATTCTTATATAGTTACAACAGCAACCCCACCACCAAAGAATGGTAAGTATAATTAATCCAAATCCTTCTCCATAATCGTAAAATAAAGATAAGAGCCAAGATCAAGATTCGTAAATGTAATAGGAGACAAGTCGAAAGAAGTAAAACAGATTTATAGTGCAGCTGTTAAGGGTAAACAATTAGTTGAATTGTGCGTTTTGTGATAAAAGCATTAAACGTCTCAGATTTGTAGACCTGTAGGACCTCAGTAATTCTGGCTATAGAGCCATCGCTGAAAACTCCTGTGACAGGAATAAACCGGTTTTGATTAAAAAAATGGTGAGTCGGCATTTTTTACCCTTACATTTTCAGTGAATAATGTCGGTATTTGGCGCTATTGGTGTTTTATAGAATGTATAGATATGCAAAGTGTTCAGGAAAATATGTACCCCAGAGCAACTAATGTCATGCAACTTGTAACATGAATAAACATGTTTGGGTGAAAAATGCTGACTCAACATTTTTATGATCGCTCTTTCCTATCGTTCTTACAATTGACTATCAAGAAATCTCATGTGAACATCTTTGTTTATCCGATGAGTTGTAGTGTTCAAAGAATGGAGTGCCACTTTAAATCCTTTTCATATTATTATAGTTACAACAGCAAACACACCACCAAATAATGGTATGTTTTTTTCTATATTTCTATTTCTATTCTCTTCTATATCGACTTAGCTGTGCTCAATGTTATAATTTGTAGAAATATGACATAAGTAGTTTATTATTAAACTTTCGACTGCTCTGTTTTTATATTTATTATAGTGACAGCAACAACCACAGCACCAAAGAATGGTAGATATTTTTAATTTACTCCTGAATGCTCGTCTAACAAATTGACTTAACTGTACGGGATAATATAATTTGTCAAAATATTACGTAATTATTTTATTACTAAACTTTCGACTGTTCCGTTCTTTTCATATTCTTATAGTTACAACAGCAACCACACCACCAAAGAAAGGTAAGATTTTTTTTAGTTCTGAATCCTTCTCTTCTTTATTGACGAAGTTGTGCCCAATGTTATAATTTGTAGAAACATGACGTTAGTAGTTTATTGCTCAACTTTCGACTGCTCTGTTTTTATATTTTTTTATAGTGACAACAACAACCACAGCACCAAACAATGGTAGATATTCTAAATTCACTCCTGAATTCTCCTCTGACAAATTTACTTAGCTGCGATGATATAATTTGTAAAAATATGACTTAAGTATTTTATTACTAAATTTTCGACTGCTACGGCCTTTTCATATTATTATAGTTACGACAGCAACCTCGCCACCAAAGAAAGGTAAGTTTTTTCATACTTCTGAATCCTTCTCTTCTTTATTGACCTAGCTGTGCTCAATTTTATAATTTGTAAAAATATTACGTAAACGACTGGTCAGAAATAACATAACACTGCGTTTGCGTTCGGAACTCGTTCCAAGCACGTTCCTAACTCGTTCCGAACGCGTTCGGAACGACGTCCTAAGTAACTGAGTGTATGTCGTTTATATATGATTTGGTCGCCCACTTGTTGCTTTGATCATCGCTGCCTCAAGTTAGCGGAACCGCTTCGCTTCGCATCGTTGCATGTCGTGAAGCCATGTGTTCTGTAAAGAATATATATCAGACGTCAAAACAATAGTTACAAATTCACTAAGTCTGTGGTGTCCTGGGTTTGCTTGAAGAACGAAGATCTCTTTAGTAACGGGACAAACTTAAACGAAGAATGAAGCCGCGCTGGAAGTTCGATGAATTCGACGAGCAAAGATGAATTTCGAAGTGCATGTTGTCAAATTAAATGGTAAGAAAGCCTATTCAGTTCGCCGTTAATTTATATCCAGTTACTTACATATATTTTTACAGTCGTAGTGTTAGCGCAGTTTTCTATCGTTTAAATGATCCCAGTGTGTTGAGACAGGCCGAAGTGGAGTCTTTCAAAGAGATTTGATTAACGATTAACGTTCGGAAAACAGCGAAGATAGCCGGACCGGGGCCGATTTGGTCGCGATATTTGAACCTTATGTGTTGTGATTTCGTTCGGAAGGCGTTCCGACCTCGTTCGGAACGAGAATGGAACCCGTTCCACACGCGTTTTTCGTTAGGTTAATTCTGAGCAGTACTGTAAGTCTTTTATTATTAAACTTTCGACTGCTGTGTTTTTTCATATTCTTATAGTTACAACAGCAACCATACCACCAAATAATGGTAAGTGTTTTTAATGTGATTCTGAATCCTACTATTTCATATTGACCTATGGCTGTATGCATTATATAATTTGTGGAAATATTACGTAAATCGTTTATTGCTAAACTTTCGTCTGCTCTGTCCTTTTCTTATTCTTATATAGTTACAACAGCAACCCCACCACCAAAGAATGGTAAATATAATTAATCCAAATCCTTCTCTATAATCGTAAAATAAAGATAAGAGCCAAGATCAAGATTCGTAAATGTAATAGGAGACAAGTCAAAAGAAGTAAAACAGATTTATAGTGCAGCTGTTAAGGGTAAACAATTAGTTGAATTGTGCGTTTTGTGATAAAAGCATTAAACGTCTCAGATTTGTAGACCTGTAGGACCTCAGTAATTCTGGCTATAGAGCCATCGCTGAAAACTCCTGTGACAGGAATAAACCGGTTTTGATTAAAAAAATGGTGAGTCGGCATTTTTTACCCTTACATTTTCAGTGAATAATGTCGGTATTTGGCGCTATTAGTGTTTTATAGAATGTATAAAGATGCAAAGTGTTCAGGAAAATATGTTACCCCAGAGCAACTAATGTCATGCAACTTGTAACATGAATAAACATGATTGGATGAAAAATGCTGACTCAACATTTTTATGATCGCTCTTTCCTATCGTTCTTACAATTGACTATCAAGAAATCTCATGTGAACATCTTTGTTTATCCGATGAGTAGTAGTGTTCGAAGAATGGAGTGCCACTTGAAATCCTTTTCATATTATTATAGTTACAACAGCAAACACACCACCAAATAATGGTAAGTTTTTTTCTATTTTTCTATTTCTATTCTCTTCTATATCGACTTAGCTGTGCTCAATGTTATAATTTGTAGAAATATGACATAAGTAGTTTATTATTAAACTTTCGACTGCTCTGTTTTTATATTTATTATAGTGACAGCAACAACCACAGCACCAAAGAATGGTAGATATTTTTAATTTACTCCTGAATGCTCGTCTAACAAATTGACTTAACTGTACGGGATAATATAATTTGTAAAAATATTACGTACAGTAAGTCTTTTATTACTAAACTTTCGACTGCTCCGTTCTTTTCATATTCTTATAGTTACAACAGCAACCACACCACCAAAGAAAGGTAAGTTTTTTTTAGTTCTGAATCCTTCTCTTCTTTATTGACCTAGCTGTGCTTAATGTTATAATTTGTAAAAATATTACGTAAGTCTTTTATTATTAAACTTTCGAGTGCTCTGTTTTTTATATTTATATAATTACAGCAACAACCACAGCACCAAAGAAAGGTAAGTATTTTTAATGTACTCCTGAATTCTCCTCTAACAAATTGACTGAGTTGTAAGCAATGATATAATTTGTAAAAATATTACGTCAGTATTTTATTACTAAACTTTCGACTGCTCTGTTCTTTTCATATACTTATAGTTACAACAGCAACCGCACCACCAAAGAAAGGTAATGTTTTTTTCTAGTTCGTAATGCTTCTCTTCTGTATTGACGAAGTTGTGCCCAATGTTATAATTTGTAGAAACATGACGTTAGTAGTTTATTGCTCAACTTTCGACTGCTCTGTTTTTATATTTTTTTGTAGTGACAACAACAACCACAGCACCAAACAATGGTAGATATTTTAAATTCACTCCTGAATTCTCCTCTGACAAATTTACTTAGCTGCGATGATATAATTTGTAAAAATATGACTTAAGTATTTTATTACTAAATTTTCGACTGCTCCGTCCTTTTCATATTATTATAGTTACGACAGCAACCACACCACCAAAGAAAGGTAAGTTTTTTCATACTTCTGAATCCTTCTCTTCTTTATTGACCTAGCTGTGCTCAATTTTATAATTTGTAAAAATATTACGTACACGACTGGTCAGAAATAACATAACACTGCGTTTGCGTTCGGAACACGTTCCAAGCACGTTCCTAACTCGTTCCGAACGCGTTCGGAACGACGTCCTAAGTAACTGAGTGTATGTCGTTTATATATGATTTGGTCGCCCACTTGTTGCTTTGATCATCGCTGCCTCAATTTAGCGGAACCGCTTCGCTTCGCATCATTGCATGTCGTGAAGCCATGTGTTCTGTAAAGAATATATATCAGACGTCAAAACAATAGTTACAAATTCACTAAGTCTGTGGTGTCCTGGGTTTGCTTGAAGAACGAAGATCTCTTTAGTATCGGGACAAACTTAAACGAAGAATGAAGCCGCTCGGCGCTGGAAGTTCGTTGAATTCGACGAGCAAAGATGAATTTCGAAGTTCATGTTGTCAAATTAAATGGTAAGAAAGCCTATTCAGTTCGCCGTTAATTTATATCCAGTTACTTACATATATTTTTACAGTCGTAGAGTTAGCGCAGTTTTCTATCGTTTAAATGATCCCAGTGTGTTGAGACAGGCCGAAGTGGAGTCTTTCAAAGAGATTTGATTAACGATTAACGTTCGGAAAACAGCGAAGATAGCCGGACCGGGGCCGATTTGGTCGCGATATTTGAACCTTATGTGTTGTGATTTCGTTCGGAAGGCGTTCTTACCTCAGTCGGCATTTTTTACCCTTACATTTTCAGTGAATATTTTATTATTTTATTTTATTGGATTTGCCACAGCAGGTAAATTACAAGAATAATAACAAAAAACAACGTCAAAATGTAGAAATGTGGCAGGGTGGCCGCAACAGCATACGCCAATTATAGCAGTCCCAGATATATAAAAATAAAAAATAAAGTAAAAATTAAAGACTAATAGATCTTCCGGAGGTCAACTACAGCAGCAGAGAGCACCAGCCAGACTCCGGGCTGAGCCACACTTTGGACAAACTGATCTCCATGTCCTGGGGTCGTCCGCGTCATAGGGCCCCTCCACTGCTGCTATGTAGTAATGCAGCAGGTGCCTTTTGAACTCGACCGGGGTGACACCAATTAATCGTAACTCGATGTCGCTATTAGGCGCTATTAGTGTTTTATAGAATGTATAGAGATGCAAAGTGTTCAGGATATATGTTACCCCAGAGCAACTAATGTCACGCAACTTGTAACAGGAAAAACATGTTTGGATGAAAAATGCTGACTCATCATTTTTATGATCGCTCTTACCTTTCGTTCTTACCATTGACTATCAAGAAATCTCATGTGAACATCTTTGTTTATCCGATGGGTTGTAGTGTTCAAAGAATGGAGTGCCACTTTAAATACTGTCTAACCAAATGTATTTAGGTCTGAATATTAATATTATCTTACCTAGCTGTTCTCCACAAACACTCGTGGCTGTATACTGCAGGTTGGTTTTTGAACACTTGCACAACCCTCTGCACGCTTTTTTGCCGGATCAGTGGATACATCATAGTAATTTTGCTAAGCTTACAACAAGGTTGTCCACAGAGAGTTTCACAAATCATCTCTAGCTCCCAACCCCACTCAGCTGGACTTGGCAGTGTCAAGTGGACTTGGCGCCATACATGGCCACATTCAATCGTGGACAAAATTGTTGAGAAAATCAACAATAATTACTAATTCATCAGTATAATTGTCATTTCATCACCCTCTCCCCATTTTCAATGTTGCAAATGTGTTGAAAATTCTCTTAACATAACTTAACAACATTGGCAACATTGTTTAGGGGGATGGGCGGTTTGTTTATTTTCATAAAAATAAGTATTCAAGTTCAAATGACTTGGAAATGCATGTATCTCATATTTTCTCAACAACTTTTGTCCACGATTGTTGGTGCGATGCATGGAGTAAGTGCTGCGCAAGAGCAGCAGATGTTGGTGGAATTCGATCCAGAGTACGGGAACGCTGGCAGAACAACTGTTGTCGAGCCTCATCGACTGAGATCAACATTCTTCCTCGATGGTACAACAATACAGCGAATTGTTTGATATTCTTTTTACAGTCATCAGATAAGTTATCGGGCGTAGCGGCGATCTCTAAAACGATCTGTTAACCTCGGGAAAAACAATCCATGTGTCCCATGCACTTTTTCTTTAACCAGCAAAGAACAAAACCGTACCGCAGCCTGTGGGAGCGTAAACGGGCGATGTTGTGGATTGGGTAATACTTAAAATGCATCCCTGTGCGAAAAACATCCCAGATCGGAGCTGATTCTGTGGGATTCTCTGCATTTGTGACACAGCAATAACAAAATAATCTATTCAATCTTTCTTATCATTATTCGCTGGTGCTGCTAGGCAGAATCAATAAAATGCAAGAAAATTCGAGTGTCAGTTTATTAGTGACTACACGGATGTAGTCCTTCCAATGTCTGTCTTGATCCATTGCTCACTACTTGGTTAACTTGTGTGCTGTACACTTCTTTCGACTGCTATGTTCTTTTCATATTCTTATAGTTACAACAGCAACCATACCACCAAAGAATGGTAAGTGTTTTAATGTAATTCTGAATCCGACTATTTCATATTAACCTATAGCTGTATGCATTATATAATTTGTGGAAATATTACGTAAGTCGTTTATTGCTAAACTTTCGTCTGCTCTGTCCTTTTCTTATTCTTATATAGTTACAACAGCAACCCCACCACCAAAGAATGGTAAGTATAATTAATCCAAATCCTTCTCTATAATCGTAAAATAAAGATAAGAGCCAAGATCAAGATTCATAAATGTAATAGGAGACAAGTCAAAAGAAGTAAAACAGGTTTATAGTGCAGCTGTTAAGGGTAAACAATTAGTTGAATTGTGCGTTTTGTGATAAAAGCATTAAACGTCTCAGATTTGTAGACCTTTAGGACCTTAGTAATTCTGGCTATCGAGGCATCGCTGAAACTCCTGTGACAGGAATAAACCGGTTTTGATTAAAAAAGGCTGAGTCGGCATTTTTTACCGTTACATTTTCAGTTAATAATGTCGGTATTTGGGGCTATTAGTGTTTTATAGAATGTATAGAGATGCAAAGTGTTCAGGAAAATATGTTACCCCAGAGCAACTAATGTCATGCAACTTGTAACAGGAATAAACATGTTTGGATGAAAAATGCTGACTCAACATTTTATGATCGCTCTTTCGTATCGTTCTTACAATTGACTATCGAGAAATCTCATGTGAACATCTTTGTTTATCCGATGGGTTGTAGTGTTCAAATAATGGAGTACCACTATAAATACTGTCTAACCAAATTTATTTAGGTCTGAATATTAATATTATCTTACCTAGCTGTTCTCCACAAACACACATGGCTGTACACTGCAGGTTGGTTTTGAACAGTTGCACAACCCTCTGCAGGCTTTTTTGCAGGATCAGTGGATAAGATCATAGTAATTTTGCTAAGCTTGCAACAAGGTTGTCCACAGAGTGTTCTATGAATCATCTCTCTAGCTCCCAACCCCACTCAGCTGGACTTGGAAGTGTCAAGTGGAGTTGGCGCCATACATGGACACCTTCAATCGTGGACAACATTGTTGAGAAAATCAACAATAATTACTGATTCATCTATAATTGTCATTTCATCACCCTCTCCCCATTTTCAATGTTGAAAATGTGTTGAAGATTTCTTAACATAACTGAGCAACATTGGCAACATTGTTTAGGGGGAGGGTTTTTTTTAATTTTCATAAAAATAAGTATTCGAGTTCAAATGACTTGGAAATGCATACTTTCTCAACAACTTTGGTCCATGATTGTTGGTGCGATGCATGGAGTTATAAAATGTCTATAAAGTTATAAAAACTAACTAGTCCCGGGCTGAGTGGGGTTGGGAGAGAGATGATTTATGGAACCCTCTGTGGACAACCTTGTTGCAAACTCAGCAAAGTTGCTATGATCTTGTCCGTTGCTCCTGCAAAAAAAGCCTGCAGAGGGTTGTGCAAGTATTCAAATCCAACCTGCAGTTTACAGCCCTGTGTGTTTGTGGAGGAAAATGCTGCAGCTATGTAAGATAATATTTTGGTTAGAAAGTATTTGAAGTGGCACTCCATATGAAACGAAATTTTACACCCCTGTTTTATTTGATATTCTTATAGTTTTTGACGCGCTGATTAACGTGGTGTAATTTATTTTTTTCTCCGAGTTTTATAAAGTAGTTTATTTTTCGTCTGAAAGTGAGCATTTTGAGTAACGTCCGGGGTCTGGAACCGAATTTGTTGCGGTTTGACGTCACTGGTTAGAGTCGTCTGGAGATTCTTGTAGTATTTTACTATGGTTTCTTTATATGATTCGTCATAATAAGCTTGAAACTGCGTTTTTCCGATGCGAATAGTCGTTCATGCACGTTCAGTAATCATACAGTTTGTATGTTTTGTTTAATATGCTTCTACTTGTCGTATTTCAAACCTTGAGAGGCATAAGTCGCAACTCGGACAGACGCATATCATGGTCCATATGTCGGATGAACTGTGCTTGTGGCAACTTTCATAGACTCTCAAATAGTATACAGTGTGAAAGTAAAACAAAATCGCTTGGTATGCCTGAATATATTATATTTTATTTAGATATCCAAAACAGAAATATAACCACCTACTTTCAAGAGAACTGTTCAGCCGCGCGTTCAGCCGTTCATTCTAAGTAATGTGTGGATAGTAGTTATTTGCGTTACCGCGAGTACCGGCTACCACACTAGTAATTCACATCACAGACCGCGTCATATTCTTGATGTATAAACCCGATTTGTTGGCAATCAGAAAACAATGCGAAGTGATATCTATTTATTTTATAGGCTGACAATTATTTAAGTTTGGATGTTTGCTTCGCGATCATGTTTCAATCAACTGTGCATGGCGTGAAGCCCGTCGGCAAAAACAAACTACGGTTTAAACTAGCCCTATACACGACCCAATCGTTTTGAATTTAGTAGTTGTTGCTTTATTAAATGATATTTTGTCATCTAAGTCCTTTAGATCCACGAAAAAAGCTACCTTATGCGTGTTAATTGGATGGCTGCACGTTTACTATTAGCGCACAGCTGACTTTATACGAGTAGATGTATCTACACACGGCCACAGGTTAAGTTTTAAACCACATACATTCACGCGGTATCGAATAGAAATGAACCACTTGTGTTACCAACGTTTCTGTAAATATACATCAAGTCCAGTCGGTATCAACACCTCAAAAGAAAACTCGTGAAAATCCGATGATTTATCCACGGAACATATTGAATATATTCAATGGCGTACACTCGACGCACCACTTCGCTTTCTTTGTGCATATTTAATGTGATATTTTGTTGTTAATAATGAAGATTAAGCAGTGAATTTCGTCCTCTTGATTTAATAGCAAGACTTGCGATTTTCTTTAGACACTTCTGACTTTCTTTAGCATTTATTATCGATACGTTCTATTTACATTGCCGTGATTCTGCTATGCTTGTTTATGTTCCTTGACACGCTTAGTACAACCAGTGACGTCACAAGGCCTGTTTTGGCCGCGCGACGAACCGGACGTCTACCTGTCAAAAATCGTCAACTTTGAAGGTCGATAAAACTACTTTGCAAAGTCATAGAACAAAAATAAACTACACTACGATAATCAGCGAAGCACGAACAATGTTACAAGAGTTTTCAGTGATGCCGCTATAGCCATAATTACTAAGGGCCTATAGGTCTACAAACGTGAGAAGTTTCATGCTTTCATCACAAAACACACAGCAGCTAGTCTATTACTATCGTTTCGTTGCGAACGTGCAACTTCTTCAGAATATTAAATTTACAAAGCTGTAGATTATATCTACAAGTATGTAGGTCTACATTTGTATACACAAATCATTAATATAACGGTTAACTAATAAGAAACAAGTTGACAAGGCTAAAAAAGCTGCCACAAGTTACGGAAGAGGAACTAATTAGAAAAGAGAAAGTGCGGTATAGACGAGATGTTCTCGTTGAGAGACGGTTGACAGACCTCCATCTGTAAGGCGCAGTTTTTCCTCATAGGAACTGACCCATGGATTACTAAACACTATATATAACTGGAACGCTAACTTACAAAAAAATTGAAGCAAAAAATGGCGGACTATAAATCTTAAGTTCACAACGCGGCATTTTCTGCAAAACTAAAAAGATTTGTATAATATATGCATGACTTGTTTTATTATCCAGGTTCTTGTCCAGGCGAAAACCTTGGTACAGCTAAAGGTTTGGGTGTTTTCTCTTGGCCAAAGACTATGGTTGGAAGTCATGCTATCATCACTTGTCCCAAAGATGGCAACAGTTCAGCTACTCGCGAATGTCGGTACAAAGATAAAACTAGAGAAATTTTATGGGAACCTATGAATACTAAAGCCTGCCTCGATAAGAAGAGCAAAAGAATATTTGACCTTTCAGAGGTGCGATGCGTTTAAGAAATTTTAAGAGATTGTACAACGATTGAGATACAAGCCAGGAAGTTAAGTCCTATAGTGAAGATTAATGCCTATATAAGAATTATTTAATAACATACCCACCATTCGTAAAGGATTTAACATCACCGTGAAGCTACAATCCTGGCCAAAAGTAGCTGGGACACAGTCACATTTATGACCTACTCAAGTTTTACTAAATTCTATTATCACACATGTGAACCCATACCCCCCTTCCCCCCTACAATGTTGAATAAAATCAGGATGCAATGTAACTATGAGAATTATGTGTGCGTTGTCGTTTGAAACACCAAAAAATACAACATTGATGGGGGGAGCGGGGGGGAGGGGCTGGATTTTTCAAGAACTCAACAACACTGTCCCACGACTTTTGGCCATTATTGTAGGTATAAAGATTGACAAACACCTCCACAACTGAGATTACCATTTTGATCCATATGGTCTTGTGGTCAGCACTCATGTCTATGATCTGGGAGACACAGGTTCAATTCATGTATCGGACCATCGCTAAGGGTCTTAAACATAATTGAGAATAAAGTGCTGCTTTACAATAATACCAACATCGGTAAGACATCCCGGTCTTCTCGGATAACGACCTTAAATCATAAACCTTAAATAATAGGCCATGTTGTGATATTCCGTTCACCTTAAGGATTGATAAACATAATGGACTAATAAGCTGATTTCAAGGGTCTGTTTACTCAGAATTACTTACTCACTCTTGTAGGAAATTATATAAAATCAAACCTTCATTTGAATACTGTTGTAGGGGTAATTACATAAACGAACAACTGCTCAGATTACTTAAAGGTTCAAAAACGTTGCGGAAGATTAATTTTTGGATGCTAATATCCTGGAAACCTTAGTGAAGAATTTTCGTAAGCTGTGTAGGATACAAATATATGACGTTATACATCTGAGGAAACTCTGTATGATATATAACATTGTAAATAATAAGCTAAGTGTCCAGTGTATTTTAAATATATTTCCTGTTCGGCTCCTTTAAAATCGGTCGTACAAGACAGATGAAATCGTGAATCGAAAAACACGGCACACGGTAATCCAGGCACATGAGATCCATAACTAAAATGCCAAGTTTGGTTTGATTTCTTAAAAAACTCCACGATTGGTAGCATGATGCTACGAGGGCGCACAAAATGTTTTTTTCTGGAAAATTGAACGTCTTTCAACCTAATTTATGATAATTAATGCTAATTTATATCAAAATTATGTATCTTCTTCGGTCAATTTAAAAGCACTGGTAAAATCCGGTTTATTGGGCTTTCATAAAATGTATAGCTTCCGCAACAGTTAAGGTTATTTCCAGAAATATCGCTAGAACGAAGAGTTGGTTCAATTTTGGATGTTTTACAGAATTTTTAATAATTATTTGTTTATACTACCCTGCAAAATTAAATAAACTCCGAGGGGTCATTTCAACTCTGTAGTCTGGGGTTCGTTTCGACCATTTCAAGGAGTCTTTTTTACTCGAAGGTTGTTTTGACCCTAATGTGGAGTCAAAACGATACTTTACTTGAGTCTCTGAATTCTCAGTCAATTAGAGTCATATGACTCTTGGCAGGATCGTCAGACTCTTTTCCGGAGTCAACAAGGAGTTTCGTTACTCTTTGATAGACTCGATTCACCAAAAAGAGTCGTGTTACTCTTCGGAAGAGCAAACAACATTAACAATGCTTTTTGTTTATACATGGCACAAATCATTTTGAAGGAAGGCACGCGGAAAATCGTATACATAAAGTAAATAATGTCATACAGGCAGTATATAGTCTGTATGACATCTCATTATCCGTATCATGAACGTATAGCTTTACTTCCTTTTTGATGGCAGATATTTACCCTGATATGGAATAGTGCATATAACTTAATTCCAATATATTAACATGTCATGTATTACAGAAGATACAAACTAATCTGATGCTTTCGATTCAAAACTATAGTTTAGACAGTGCCTCGGTTCTTTTCCGCGATAAAGATTTCGAACTTAACGTCCATATTTCATTCTTGAATTTTAATACTCTCGACAATGACGTACCTTTAAAGTGCTTATGTAACGAAATTTTACACCAGTTTTTTTATGATTGTATTTGCAAGAACAGTGAAAATAACGAAGAATGGCTTTTACAGATTTTCCATGTGTCATCCCGTTCTTGAGTTATTATGTTTTATGTAATTTGAACTATGACGTCACAAGTATGACATGATATTGTAACAAAACTAAAAATCATGCATATCTTTGGATTGATTTGTCAAAATTGATTCAAACTTTGCAGACTTTGTCAGTCAAAAAAATAAACATTATAGCAACAGATTAGTTAACAGGTGCCCATCTTCCTTGTTCTTGGTTTTCAACAATATTATCCATTTGAAATAGTTTCGGTGCAATTTACCACGCAACAGGAAAGTTTGAAACAAAAAAACATTTGATTGCATTGAACAAAAACGAAATTTTTTTTTTAAAGGTTTAAATAAAGGAAGCATGTAAATTAATATGTTGCTATGGCAACCATATTTAAACTACTGTATATCAATGTTTACTTTGGTTGACTAGTAAGTCTACAAAGTTTGAGTGGATTTTGTCAAATCAATCCAAAGATATCGATGATATTGTTTTGTTACAATACCATCTCCTCACTGTGACGTCATAGCTCTCATTATATAAAACGTAGTAACGTACTCAAGAACAGGACGACATTCTCTTCAAAATAGATAATTCCCTCGCGTATTTGGAAAATAAACACGGAGATCCCTTTAAGGTTTTTCAAAGTTGGTCTATTTTCTTTGTACGACTCTGAATATGTCTTTTTCTGTTAAGATAAACGTGAATTCAAGAAATGTGATTGAAATGTTTGAAGAGATAAAACATTTGTCAAATCCTGGAGGAAAGCTTATTCCAGAGGATGTTGCCAACATTGCGTCTATCTTGGAGAAAATTGCAGCAGTTAAGGGAAAAGCTAATGAGGTAAATGGAAGGGATGAAAAGAAAGAAGAAAATGAAGTCAAGAAGGTTATGGGACCAATTCCCATCTGAACTAGGCTTAGAAATATTTTTCTGAGTAATATTTACTGTAAAATTAAGATTCTCCTCATGTGTAAATCAGAATAATGAGAGGCGACAAACTTTCAGAAACAAAGTATGCAGCCAGTAGCTGAATTAGCAAGGACGTGGATTAAACGTGATATATAGGAATATTAAAGACAGTTATAATGAATCCCTGCATGTCTGACCACGGAGCACAGCTAGGTGTTGATTTCACAGAGGGGGTAAAAGCGGAGAACCTAGAGAAAAACCTCGAAGCACAGCACGAACAACTCCATTAACACGAATCTGTAGATCAAAAGTGAACATGGTATAGCAGTCTGCGTCACCCATCCAAGTACTAACCCCGTCAAACAGGACTTCAAACCTCAGCGATGAGCAAAATTATTTTGGGGGATCACTGTTTTGGGAACTGGATTGCGCATGTACAGCCCACGAATATTTTTTCTTACGTTGGCTTATAAACTGAGAGTGCCTTCAGGAGTGCAATTGTACATGTCAGGGGGCTTTGGATGGGAAACGGAACCCCTCGCGACGTGGTTAGGATTGGGGGTATTTAGGGTTAGGATAAAAGTTATTTTGTGTTAGCCAATCAGATGGCTTCCAATGGAAATTGATCCAAAAAAAATTCTGTGCCGTTCATGTGCACATGCCTGTACAAAACTTGTTAGCTTTTAAGGTGGTGTTATATGGAAAAGATAATCTGCTCCTTACAATACTATATAATACAATATTATTGATCCCTTTTTGAAAAGAAAATATATTAACAGATAATTTTAAATTTGTTGGAATACTGGGCACCAGAAATAACCTCAAGGCTAAAATGTCAGATGTGTAATAATATTAAATGTCAGAGGTGTAATAATATTAAAGAATAAATAATTAGTAAAGGTCACAAAGCAATACATACATATAGAAACACAAAGAACCACGTTGAATTAAATAATAACTAGAGTAATATATTGAAAAACAAGTGGGTCACCTTCGCGAAAGAATTACAAATGTGGAAATTTAATACAGCTCTTAGAAGCTTTGCTTACATTTGAATTTAAATAGTGCCATTGAGTAGGACTCGATGTCCTCATCAATAGAATTCCACACTGTTGGACTTTGAAATTACTTTTTGAAGATAATAAGATTGTTTAGCAGCAAGCCTAGCTTTATATAATAAAATGAAAATCGATATGCGTCAAGTTGTCGGACGGGTCAGTCCAACTAAACAAATACGTTATATTTGAAAATGTAGAAAAAGGGTATTTATTTATGATAACAAGATAAATATTGGTGGTAGATGTCTGGGAGAACCTTAACGTTGTCGCTTATGACATATTTAGGAGTTAACCTATCAGCATTACTCCACTATTTACAGTGCCACTGTATTCAAAGAATCACTTCGCAAATATAGCAAACGGACACACTTGTTTAACTGAAATAGGTCATTACTTTGTGAGAACGCAATGGAAATCAATTATTTTACGTCAACGCCAAGATAGTTTAAACACATAAAGATAACTTAAACGTTTTGTAACAAACTTTGGATAAAATATCAGCAGCCCATTTTGGCGTGTCGTGAAAACTGCTTTGTACTTATTCAATTTATATTTATGATAATATAACGCTATTGAAACAACATTATAAAGTCAAATAAATATACATAGGACACTTAAACTCCTATATTGCCATTATGCAGTTTTAAAAATGGTTGGATTTCATTCAAATTTTCATATTTTTTGTATACTTTTAATATTCCGACAGAAATATCTGGCAGGAGGAATTAAATATCCTATGTATACACGTCACAGGAAATTATCAAATGATGAATTATTATATTAATTAATATTATTATTATGAAATTATGGTTGGAATAGGGAATGAGATTGAGAATGGAATGGATACTCGTGCTTTTGCCTTACAGGTTGCTGATAATTTCTTTGACACGATTGACAACATTCTCGATGCTTCTTTGGATGTAGTAATAGAAGGTCAACGACAAACAAATTCGTCTCTAAGGTAATGACGGCCGGCAACGGTTCACCGATAATAATTTAAATTCCTGATCTAGCTCTTGGATGGACGACGGACGGACTGGAAAGACAGACAGACAGGCAGGCAGACAGGCAGGCAGGCTGGCAGGCAAGCATGCAAGCAGGCAGGCAATCAGGCAAGCAGACAAGCAGGCAAGCTGGCAAGCAGGCAGGCAGGAAAACAGGCAGGCAGGCAGACAGACAGACGGACGGACGGACGGAGGGATCGACAGCTGGACAGGTAGACAGGTGGGGAGGTGGACAGGAGGAGAAATTAACAGATGGTTGGGATATGGAGAGATGGGTGGAGAGATGGGTGGAGAGATGGGTGGAGAGATGGATTGATGGGTGGAGAGATGGAGAGATATTTAGATAGATAGATCGTTACTATTTTATTTTGGTATTACTTGCAGGATTGTTCAATCGTTAAATATCCTCCTTGGTATGCTAAACATCACAAAGGAAGGATCTTTCCGAAAAACGCTGAAAAACTTTGCAGTTGACTTGTCAATTGTCACTCCTCGTTCTTTCGCTGGAATAACTTTCGCAGGAATTGTAACTAAAAAACCATCATCGCCGTAAACAAATAAAAGTATTGTGAAAGAACCAACTGACAACAAGACTATCTCTCAAGCAAAAGCGACGACAATTCGTTTGCCTCGTTCACTATTCAACGAATCATGGACAACCTTTGCTAATTTTTGCCACTCTCATACCGTGCTCTTATCGTTGTACAAGGAAACTAAATTCTTCCGAGTGCTTTCCTCCTGGCAAACGAACTTTTCTCAACGTCTCAATAGTTATGTGATCGCTGTCAGTATCAAAGACCAGACAGTTTCAAATTTGAAAAAGCCAATTGTATTAACGTACCCGAGTTTGAAGCTTGGATATAGAAACAGCTCGTTTTGTGGATTTTGGAATTTTAGACTCGCAAGATGGTCGCAAGAAGGATGTGCGTTTCAAGGAATGCTGGACGATGGAAGAATAGTCTGCCATTGTGATCACATGACGAGTTTTGCAATGTTAATGGTGAGTTGAAATTACCTGGAAAAACTTTAGGATTCCCTTCCAAAAATTTCAATTGTCATTTCGCATGCGAAAAACATTTGGAAACAGGTGGATTCAGCCTGCGAAGTACGTACTATTTTGAAACGTTCAACTCGTTAGCCAATATGAAAGTGGGAAGTTGACTATCTGCTCATAGAAAACGCGGGCTCGTTGTCTATTGTTAAATATTTACCAAGCTGCGAGGTAAATATAACGATAATCACAGAGACTGAGGTGACTAATTGTTTTAGTATAATTTCAGGCTTGAACTGAATATTCAATTGAGAAGTTTTAAACAGACAGTTTGAACTGTGTTATGCTCGATGTTTTCTTCACAATTGACAGTTTTCAAAAACACACTAACGATCAAAACGGACGTAAAAATACAAATAAGTATACGATAAACAACTTCCTTACCCTTAGACAGTTCTATCTTGAGAGAAATTTGATATATACAATGTCTTTATGCTATATTTTTGAGCCTTTTCGACGATTTTTTCGTTATAATAAGATAGTCGCCATTTTTAAAAAAATCGTCATGTTTTAGAAATCATACATCAAAATGATGATTCCGAGAGGGGACTGGAACGAATAAATATAGTCTGGTTACAAAAAAACACTTTTTAAAGTATGATTTCTAGTGAAGTGATAGTCACCGCGTGATTTACTGGCCAGTCAGCCAATCAGAACTCGTTTAAGCTCAGAAATTATCACTGCCAAAATAGTGTGTAACAGGTCTCACGAGCGAAAACCCACAAGTCTCAAGACAATAAAAGAGTTACTGTAATGAACGATAAAGTAGTGAAGGCAGTGGCTATTCGTACGGCAGCAGTAAGGCGGTAGTCTTTTAGAATTCAACGAAATGCTAATCCTAATATCACCAAAATACTAAACCTAACCAAATTACTAACCCTAACCAAAAAACTATTTGGAAAGGCATATTAATGTTTATCGAACTCGACCGGAAATCGCGGGTTGGGAACGAACGCCTTGTTTATATCTCCTATCTTACAAATACATTGACACATAAAAGTTAAAATAAAAGGGCCTTCGCTCATAACAGACTCACAGTGTACTAAATTTGCTATATTTGAGAATACTAATTTATTTACCTGTATTCGTGTCCGAGCAAAGTATCCATAGGCATAGATGAATATTTCAAAATAAAACTTGCTTGTCCGTCAACACTACAGTCCACAGTTTCGGCATGAAATCAGTGTTTGTTCAAAACAAACATTACTGCATCCGCTGATTTTGTAAGGAATATGGCTTGTTTTGATGTAATTATATCTTTTGTCGCTGTCGAAGTCTTTCGACCTGTTGCTCCTCGGTTTCAACTCGGTTTTGTTCTTGCCACCTTGAACGCCTTCCTCTTCCGCTCCTCTTAGCAATAAATTTTTTCAAACTCACTTTTTTCAAAAAACTATATCTCTTTTTGAAAAAAAAACACTTTGAATACCGTTTCAATTTTTGCATTTGCAATCATGTGACGCTTTCACTTTAAATATTAATTCAAATGCAGATATTTACCATATCTAGTTACCAGGGTCAAATTTTCCGATGCCGCGCATGATCGACGACATTGATCCTGAATATATATATATATATATATATATATATATATATATATATATATATATATATATATATATATATATATATATATATATATATATATATATATATATATATATATATAATAACTACAGGTTGAAAGGATTTATGGTGAAGGAAAATTTCAAACTACAGGTTGAAAGGATTTATGGTGAAGGAAAATTTCGAGTGTTGGAATACATACATTTTAAGACCAAACCGGGTATAGTTGCGAAAAATGCAACTTCAAGGCCTTCCGGCTTGAATTGAACCCGCGACCCTGCGATGCTAGTGCAGTGCTCTAGACCACTGAGCTACGGAAGCCGTTGCCGAGAGCCTATATATACAAGGAAACTGAATGTGGGACTCGAAACGCTAGGATTGCCGTGATGAGGGACTACACGCCGGTCGATATTAGCACCATCAGGCCTTCGGCCGGCGCTTCGCGCCGGCGAGGGGATAAATATAAATGTTATTTCGGCCTAATTTAATCTTTATCTTTCTACGCTGTACTTTCAGGATATACAAGTAACCGATGATGACACATCTCACGAGGAAATACTTGGTATAATAAGTTATATTGGATGTGCACTGTCGTTGGTTGGATTAATGCTGACGATCATTACAATATTGATGTTTAAGTAAGTAGTGCAGAGTTTGCTAAAATACCTTTAGCTGTTTGCTGTCCTTGTTGTTTTGCGTCTTTTACTATTTGTTGTCCCACCTATTGCTGGTAGAATATCAAAGGTTGTTTGTGTTATATCTCATTGTGAACACAATTTCTCACAATGGTCTTTAACTAGAGACCTTCGCAAAAAGACTCCCAACCAGATTCTACTCAACTTCTGCATTGCGTTATCTTTAACATTGATTGTGTTCCTGGCCGCTTCCGAACGATCCAAAACGTCATCCATGGCTACCTGTCGTGCTGCTGCAGTTGCTCTGCATTATTTTGTTCTAGTGGTGTTTATGTGGATGGCAATTGAAGCATTAAACATGTATTTTTCGTTCGTAAAAGTGTTTTCCTCGTATATTCCAAAATTCATTCTCAAGTGCTGTGTTGTAGCTTGGGGTAAGTGCAAAATGTAAAATAAATGGCTGGGAGTAAGAAATGAAGCCCGTTTTTTTGTGCGATTAACAAACAGTACACGTCTCTTAGTCAAGTCAAGCAACATTTGAAATATATATATTATATATATATATATATATATGTATATATATATATATATATATATAATGTTATTTACCGGCTGGGAGGTCCGATTGGAGAAAATTTCGCGAGATCTCAGAAACGGCTCGAGGTCTCAGGTCGTGGGACCAAGGGTAATATTTATGATTACGGAGTATTTATGATTACAATTAAAACAGTAAATTATTTATTTATCTTTTTGCTGAATATCATGGCTTGTTTTTTGGTCGTCATCAGTATTTAAAAGTAGACAGGTAGACAAAAAAAGTCTTTGTTTTTCCCTTCGTCAAAGGAAATTGAGAGTTAAGCCTCTTTTCAGATAAAAAAAAATTATATGTCTTTTAATACGATCAATCTCGTTTGAGTTCATTTTTCAAATATTTTTAGAAATTGGAATATTTTGCGGCTTATAAAACGCATTTAAAGATGAAATTATGTCAATAGATCCGTACGAGCGGTCCGTGTGGGCTGAAATCGACCGCTAGTTAGCCAATGAGGAAGCAGGATTTGGCAAGATACGGACCGGAAAAATATCAATGTGGTAAACTTTAATATAAATGTTATGTTGTTGTATTGCTATAGGGGTTCCAGCGGTTATTGTATCGATAACAGTGGGCGTGGCTCTTGGTAACTATGGAGACATAAAATAGTAAGTTGAGAACCACGATATAAAAATGACGATGTTTTTTTAATAAGAGAAACGTACGCTTTAGTCCATTTTTCTATAGTAGACGGACAAGGCTAAAATGGGTGACTCAAAACGACCTTCCCATTTTCAAGAACCGATCTAATTTCAATCCTAATCCCTAACCCTAACCTTGATACTAAACTTAAACCTAACCCTAACCGTAGCTAACCATAACGAACACAAAAATAAAGACCAGACAAAAACAGAAAGGTCTTTTTGAGTCATCCCTTTTAGCCATTTCCGTGGAGGATCATATCTAAACGTAAACGATAATGTGCATTAGGAGACCTGGTTTAAGTTCATGAGCTCCAGCAAGTACTAGTCGTCTTGAGCTTTGTTATGTCATGCTTGAGCTTTGTGATGTTATTTCACCTGCACGAGAAATCCATTTTCTATTCCTTTTGACAACCATTTCACATTTATCTGACGTCTGTCGTTTGGCGTACCCAGCTAGACTTTAGAGTTAGCCTATAGTCTTTAGACTTTATACTTAGACATTAGACTTATGCGTAGACGTTAACTAATGCTTTTGTTTTTTAGTTGCCGACTCCATGGCCTTCCGTTCTATGTCTCTTTCCTAACTCCGGTTTTGCTCATTCTTGTTTCAAATTCCATTGCTTTTGTTCTCATCTTTCGTTCACTTTTGTTATCAGGAAGTAAGACCACCGCTGTTCAAACAATATCACGGTTTCAGCAAGCTCGCCAGGGCGCTGCTATCGCAGTAGTCCTTGGCCTAACCTGGCTGTTTGGAATCCTCGCCATCAACGATGCGAAATTAGTATTCCAGTATCTCTTCTCTATTTTCAACTCCCTCCAAGGTTTTCTTGTTTTCGTCTTTTTTTTTGTCTTCTCCTCGGAAACCAGAGGCAAATATAAGACTTTTCTTCCAAAGAATACTAAGAAGGGAAAGAGTAAGAAACGGGAAGTGTATGCTGACTCTGCTAGAAAAAGCAAGCAGGTCAGTAGTTCTCGTGGTAATTGCAAAGAAACAGACAGCGAAGGTGGTGTCGTCTTGAACACGTTTTCTTCCAGCTCAAATGTCCACTCGTTTACTAATAACCTGGGATAGTAAATATAATTTGGAAGTTATGAGAAAAAAGACAGTGATATTTGAAAGGGCGCCTTGGAGATGCTTAACAATTTAGTATCGTTCCATCCTCACATTAGTATTTTTATCATATGACCTGCATGATCTTGTAAACCCAATTATATATGAGAAAATAAGAGATGAGTGATAGGATAGGCGACAATGACTAATTTTCTGAAATTATCGGCTTGTAATGTTCAAACGTTTTCCACAAAGATCTCAGTTTTTGAAGGAAACGACATTTTATTAGCCTGTGCACAGCCTGGATACATCCAGCTATATCCAGTCTATGAGTAATTAAAAGAGATCTTCCGCGGCCATTTTGATAAAATTATGATAATTAATATTCATGTTTATTACTTTCGGCCGCCATTTTGAACTTATCTATCCCGCATAAATTAAAATATAAGCCAATCAACAAGCGTCGTGTATAATACCATAAATAAACCAATCAAAATCATTATAAATTCTCGCAAAAGCTGAGGTCAACCGGCAAGCTAAGCTTCAAATTTTCACTGATGGGAATACCCAGAGGTTCCCGGCTGTGCATAGGCTAGCATCTTAATTATGCGATTTTATGACTTAAAACGGTTGCATTGATTGACTGAAGAAACAACGATTTCTGTATCATGAACAGACAATAACATCAAACGAGCTGGGTGAGAGTCAATGAGAGAAACATCACAAGAGCAAGTATAAGTGTTGTCTGGTGAGTCTCATTGTTCCCGTCTCATTGTTCATTTAATAAGGACCTTACGATATTTAGAGAAGCTAAACTTCAACGTTTTCTAAACTAAAGAACAAGGGCTCTTTAAATTACACTAATTTTCGTAAGATCTACCCTAAAGGTTCACAACCGGACAGGTTTTATGGTAAACCGAAGTTACATAAACACCGTGAACCTTATCAAGCTCCTCCTCTTAGGCCAATTATTTCTTCAATTAACGCTTATAATTATAACATAGTTAAGTACTTATGCTCTGTTCTAAGTTCTCTTGTACCCAATGATTACACTTCTAAGGATTCTTTTTCTTTTGTTGAGGAATTTCAAACCTTTGATTTTAGTAATAAGTTTTATATTCCATTTGACGTTGAAAGCCTTTTCACTAACATTCCTTTACTAGAAACTATAGATATTGCTATTGACCTTTTTTGACAATGATCCCAAATTTTCAATAAACAAAAATGATCTTGCCACATCACAAACACATTTCTTATTCGATGGTGCCTTTTACGACCAAATTGATGGAGTACCTATATGGGCTCGCCATTATCGCCGATACTTACGAATATTTTTATTGGTTTTTATGAACGAGGATGGCTTAATAATTATGACGGCCCGATGTTTTATTTTACCGCAGATATGTAGTTCTCTACCTTATTAATAATTCATGATATTATCAGCCAATTCAAGTTACGCATTTCGACACGTGCTTGAGATTTGATACAAGGTAAAGACCTTGGTTCACTGTGTTTTGATGAGGATGAATCTGGATTTAATATCTAAAGAACGAGGAAGCGTTCTTTACCACGATATAAAAACACCTAGAAGTGTGTTGAAAAACGAGGCTAGACCGAGTTTTTTAACAATTTCGAGGTGTTTTGAGACCGTGGTAAAGAACTATTTCGAGTTCTTGATATAGCTTCTCAAACGAATCAGTATTTAAAGAGAAAATCGAGGTGAAAGTTGACTTAATTTATGGAAGTTCTTTACCACGATATCAAACCACCGTCATGCCACTGATTTCCTTTGTTATATCTTTATTTTAATGAGTTTGGGAAGTCCAATTGAAGACGTAATATATGAACAACGAGAGCGAGTGTTTCACCGGGATATCCAAACACGAGAAAATAATGGTGAAAACACGAGCGCGCAGCGCGAGTGTTTTTGTCCATTGTTTTCGAGTGTTTGGATATCCCGGTGGGACACGAGCTCGAGTTGTTTATATAGCTTCTGAAATGAATGGAGAGGTAAGAGAATGTTTTCGTTTGCTGATTTGAATAGAATTTCTAACGAAGGATATCGAAATTAGGAATTCTATTGAGATATTACACAATGCATAACTGAAGTGGGTTTTCCACGATGAATAGATAATGATAAATTAAATAGTGGAGTTGAGATGATTGTGATGCATGGTAGAGGGTTTTGTTTCTGCGAGTATTAAACTGGACAAGTGTGTGTTTACTGGCTGTAACATTAGATTTGTGGTAGACGACAAAGAGTGAATAAAGGAATTTTGTGTGTGAATTTGTTTGCTGACTTGATTTTGCATACGTAATTAAGATATTTGATCCAAACACTAGTGTTTGGATCAAATATCTTAATTACGTATGCAGCTGAAATATTTTGTCTGGCGGTGTTTGACCGGGGTATCCAAACAGCATCATGTGACCGAATGCTTACATGCTATTGGTTTAATTACTCATGAATTATTAATGAATTTTAGAAATATCAAGATCACTAAAGATCTTGATACGCTTTGTGATTGGACATAAACATTCATCCAGTCAAAACACAGAGACAAAACACTTATTTGAATTATTATAAAAACTTGAAAATCTCCTAATGATAAAATGAAGGCACGGTACTTCTCCTTTTTCAATTGAAACCTTTAAATTGCTCTACCAAATTCTTCTATAAGTTGCTTGAATGAGTTTCCTGCCAAATATTAAATGAATGTTAGCTTTTGGCCGTTTAAATGCGATATAAAGCCAAACTGACGGCTTTGCCTTTGGCCGTTTATCTGTATAGACAAACAACGTGTGTATGAATAAATTTTGCACACTTTGGTGATCACTGTCCCAAAAGGATTCAGCTTTGTAAAGAGACTATTAAACACTCGTTTGTCGTGTTTTATCAGGGGACACCAAACACTCGAAAGCAATAAAAACCTCGGGGCTACGCCCCTCGGTTGTCATTTGTTTTCTCGTGTTTGGAAGTAATATAATACAGTGTGTATAAAAAAAACCGCTACCCTTAGAAAATGAGTTAGCATTCTTAAAGAGACCTATTGTAATTTAAAAAAAAATTATACACCTGGGAAATTAAGATGGTCGAAGCGCTGCGTTAATCAAGAAGAGAGAAAGCAGTTTTCAATACGAATGCAATCCAAGTTATTTTTTACGCATTCGTTGCTCAGTGTCTAAGCCTCCAAACTATTACAATGGGATCTTTGAAAAAAATGCTAATTCACAGTTGCTTCCGGTAGCGGATTTTTTGATACACACTGTACAGGGTGTATAAAAAAAGCGCAACCTCGGAATTTCCCAAGAAATCCACTTTGTTTTTATTAGCACAAAAGATTTTAGGCCTCTGGGATTTTAACTGTTGTTGATACTTGTAAACTAAACAACTTTCCATTAAATAAATGCATAAATTTCGATTAATTCTGCTTTACGTGCTCGAGTTTCTAGTAATTAGACAGTTATGCCACTGGAATACGATTACAAGCTATTTTAAATTCCCAGGGGCGAAAATATTTTGTGTTTAAGAACACAGTCGATTTCTTGGGAAATTCCGAGGTTGCGCTTTTTTGATACACCCTGTACAGAGTGTCCCAAAAAAAGGCTACCTTTTCAAATTCAAATGAGCGTGTTAATTCAAACAACCTATTGTGTTTAATATCCCATGTGTATAAAACTGTGTATTTTTACGCATTCGTAGTTCAAAAGCGATAATGAATTTCAAAGAACTACAATAGGTTGCTTGAAATAACATGTTAATTTGAATTTGAAAAGGTAGCCTTTTTTTGGGACACCCTGTAGATCAAACACGAGCTTGAGTGTTTCTTCAGGGGTTCCAAACACAGGAAAACAAATGGGAACCGAGGGGCGTAGCCCCAAGGTTTTTATTGTTTTCGAGTGTTTGGAGTCCCCTGATGAAACACGACAAACGAGTGTTTGATCTTGATTCTCAATGGAGTATAATTTTAACTGGATGTTTAAAACTCTATTTACAAAACTGAATCCTTTTGGGACAGTGATCACCAAGGTGTAAAAAATGTATTCATACAAATGTTGTTTGTCTCAAGAGAGAAATGGCAAAAGGAAAAGCCGTCGGTTTGGCTTAATATCGCTTTTAAACGGCCAAAAGATCAGTCAAGCAACTTATAGAAACATTCGGTAGAGCAATTTAAAGGTTTCAATTGAAAAATGAGCAGCACCGTGCCTTAATTTTATCGATAGGAGATTGTAAAGTTTTTATAATAATGCAAATGATTTATTATGCAAAAATATTTTATCTCTGTATTTTGACTAGGATGAATCTTGATGTCCAATCACGAAGCGTATCAAAATATTTAGTGATACGCCTTCAATTGGACATCAAGATTCATCCTCATCAAAACACAGTGAACCAAGGCCTTTACCTTGTATCAAATCTCATGCACGTGTCGAAATGCGTAACTTGAATTGGCTGATAATCTCATGAATTATTAAGGAGTTGAGAACCCCTGATGAAACATTCAAACTCGTGTTTGATCTATTACATATGACACCTTTTGTGCATTTCATAATGAGAATGGTGCTATGACTTTTTCACTCATTTGAACTCACAACATACAAATATTATATTCACTTTTGAAAAATAAATGAATGGAAAACCACCTTTTCTTGATATTTTGCACACCAAAACTTCCGGCAACAAATGCAGGACTTCGATATTTCACAAAAAACGTATACCGGTCTTCTGATGAATTTCTTCAGTTTTACACCACCCAGTTATAAAACAGGATTAATCAGAACATTAATTGAAAGGGCTAGCAAAATAAATAACACAGAAGCTTGCTTTCAAAATGATCTAAAAAAGCTAATTTTTACACTATAAAGCGGAATTCGTTCCATTCTCATATCATAAACAACACGATTAACAAGTACCACGATGATAGTATTTCTGCAGAACAAAATTCACCAAACGAAAGTTGCTCCAAACAAAATAACCGCTACTTTAAACTGCCATATATTGGTTTCAATTCGATACTATCACAACGCAGACTAAAACACCTTGTCAAACCTGTCCGGCCCAGTCAAAAGGGGTCATAGAAGACCCCCGAAGTCGTCAATCAAAAACACGGCACATGGTAACGCAAGATTAAAATTTGAAATTCCACAAGCGCCAGGTGCATGAGATCCACTGACACGCCAAGTTTGATTTGATTTCATAATCAACTCTGCGATTGGTGGCATTTTGAGTTTTCATGATGCTACGCGAGCGTGCAAGATGGCATTTTCTAGAAAAATGGAAATTGTTCAACTTGATTTATGATAATTAATGCTAATTTGTATTATGATGATGTGTCTTGTTCGGAAAATTCAAAAGCATTGGTAACAGCCGTTTTATTGGACTTTCAGGAAAGGTATAAATTTCGCAACAGTTATGGATATTTCCCGAGATATCAATAGAACAAAGAGGTAATTCAATTTTGGATGTTTTTCAGCCGGACAGGAAAGAGTTAAACTGATTTTTATTTCCTATAAAATCAAAAACTTTTTAGTTTCAAAGATTTTATTGCTCGTGAACTTTAGTCTTTCGTGGTTTATCAATTTACTTGAGCGCGATGTAGTTCTCGTTATATTGGCGAAACTACTCGTCATCTCACCACTATAATTAAGTAACAAACAAGACGTTTCAACTTACAAAAATTCACATATTTTCAAGCACTTTAAGAAATCTCCCTCTTGTGAACCATCAATACTCTCCATCTTGTTTCAAAATCTTAGATTCTGCAAAATCGTTTTTTTCCCTGAAACTTAAAGAAGCTTTATATATTATAAAAGTCAAACCTGAACTCATTATTAAAGTCCAACACGTCAACACAATATTCAGCTTATAGTTTCATTTCACTTATAGTATATAATTTTATTATTTGTCTACACCATACATAATTAATCCTTTAGTGATAGAATTATAAAATTACTGAATGTAAACATAATCATTTATGTATATTAATAGTTTTGCCCGTTGACCGTTAGCACTATTGTAATTGTAATTTGAATTTTATAATCCGTTATTCATTATATATAAAAGACACGTATATGTACCTGTAATTTAGTTAACCGTTTATCTGTACTGAAGATGGCATATAAGTTTTGCCTAAACATGTCTACAATAACAAAGTTTGTCGTATATCTGAAGTTTATTATTCCTTTAGTGCTTGTTAGAACACACAAACATATATATATATATATATATATATATATATATATATAATATATATATATATATATATATATATATATATATATATATATATATATATATATAATATATATATATATATATATATATATATATATATATATATATATATATATTTAGGATATACCTGGGAGGTGAATGGTGCTTTTCACGAAATTTGATTGGCTCCTCTATCTCGGAATATCCTGCACTATTCATCTCCGAGAAAAACAAAATGGCTTCCCGTTTTGTTTCAGTTACGGCAGAAGAATTTTTTTTAATTAACGAGGGTGCTGTGCCGGACAATACCAAAAAAGCAACAAAGTTTGGCATTACAGTGTTTAGAGGTATGTATTCCTTTTACTTTTTTCAGATGTATAATGGGACAAATATTTGCTCGAACTTACTGTTTTGTTTACAAATAACGAGCGGGCCAAGCTTACGTAAAATTAATTTAAAAAGTAAATTACTTATTTACAAACGAATAATGTTTTATAGAATGGTTTCAACAGCAACAACAATTTAGAATTCCTTTGGAAGAAATGTCTGCTCAAGAATTAAACAAATGCCTTCAAAAGTTTTATCTCTCAGCGAGAAAACGTGACGGAAGCTACTACAATAATAAGTCGCTTACCGCAATTTGAGCCGCGTTGGATCGCCATTTGAGAAGTCCACCATTCAGCAAACCGTTTTCGATAGTTGCAGATGCCCAGTTTTCAGAAGCAAATAAAAGTCTGAGCAATTTTCTGAAAATCCTTAATAAAAAAGGCAACTGAACACAAACAACCATTGACCAAAGAAGTCGTTGAGAAGCTGTACGAAGAAGGCGAGCTAGTTGAAGTTGACACTCTCAATCCTGACAAATTGCAGCAAACGGCATGGTTTTTCATCACCTTGTTCCTGGGTAAGAGAGGGAGAGAAAACCAACATACCATGCAGAAAAATATGCTTGTCCAGAGGAAAATGCCTACTGGTGAGGCATACTTCGAAGTGAGCAGGGAGAGAGGAGCAAATTTGCCAACAAAAAACACCAGGGAGGCCTCGACGACAAAGAAGATGTGTCCGACGGTAAAATTTTCGAAAAACCTGGCTCCAAACGCTGTCCATTCAAAATCGTAAATAAATATCTTTCTCATCTGAATCCTGATTCTAGCAATATTTTCCAAAAGCCCAGAAATCCATGTAAATCATTCATTCCTGCTAAATATTCAGTTTGGTATTGCTCCATTCCTGTCGGCCACAACACAATAGGAAACATGTTGCGTGGCATGACCTCAAGAGCTGGAATTAATCCATATTTAACAAATCACTCGATCAGAGCCACCACAGTGACTGTTTTATCTGCTTCAAACTTCGAGAGTCGACATATAAAGGCGATCACCGGTCACCAAAACAAAGCCAGCATCGAGAGTTACGGCGACACGCCGACATTTCAGCAGTTCAAAGCGATGTCGAACGAAATTTCCAACTTTCTTGGCGCGGGCAGACCTATCGAAGATCAAAGTGTGTCAAAAACGACAGCTGTTTCATCTTTCAGTGCTGGTTTAGTCAAACCCAACCACATCAAATGTTTCCACAGCTATAAATGTCTTGGGGATTCACGATAGCCAAAATCTCGTTCATGGCTTCGTTTCTGGTGGTACATTTCATAACTGCAATTTCAACTTCAATGTAAAACTTCCAAGGAGCCACGGCAGTGACAGCGTTCAGCACGAGCTTTAAGACTTGCGAAGATGTACTTGCAGCGATCGAAAAAGAAACCCAAATTTTCGTTGCCTTTCATCGGACACGATTCGTATGAATGTTTGATCAAACGACCTCGTTTATCACATGATGTTGTCATGTGACGTTTCTCGCGCGTTCTCGCACGCGAAATATTAAAGTGTTTTGTTCATTTTTTGTCACAACAATAAAAAAAAGTTTTCGACTTTGCTATTCACCTCCCAGGTATATGCTAAAACAATTATTCACCTCAGTGTCGGTGAATAGTGTGGATTTTACCTCGCTGCTTCGCGGCTCGGTAAATATCCAACACTATTCACCTCCACTTCGGTGAATAATTTATATATATATATATATATATATATATATATATATATATATATATATATATATATATATATATATATATATATATATATATATAGTACAATATCTACAGACACGTGTTTCGCTGTTCCACAGCTCATCAGTGTAGCTTGGTACAATCTAGATATGGGCATGAGTACCAATTATACACAAACGATTGCCAGTGACAACCGCTTGCGGGATAAACAGCGGTCATGCGCACATCCAGAGAGCGTGAAAGATTTTATTAATTAGATATTACAGATATAGAAATGAAGAGATGATATGATATGAAATTGACATACCAATTACTCATTAGTATTACTATTAAAACAATTTATTCTTTTAATTATTAAATCAAACGGTTCTCCTATCACGTAACGTGTTCTAATTAACCGCCACTTGAAATGGAGCAGCTTTATTTATTTAAAGATTTAATCACCGATTCAAGCAATCGCACGGTCTTTCAGTGTAGTTTGTGCGAAACCAAGGGCGGGATGATTTTGCCGTAACGAACGAAAAAAAGGTTCTTTTAAATTTCCTCATTTTTTAAAAATTTTTTAAAACTTTTTAGCTGTTTTATAATGACCGGTCTTTACTGGTTTGTATAAAGACCACTAACAAACTAATCAAATATTACAGAAAAGTTGCGTTAAGACAGCGCTCATGAGCCAAGACATAATAAATGAGATAAAAGACTTGATTTACTTGAGGTTGGTAAAACTACATTATTTTGGATAAGAAAAGGAAAAAACCCAAAATATTTTAGTTTTTTGTAAAATGGAGTTATTTCCAACTTAATTGAATCAAATTATGTCTAACAATTTTCCTGTTAAAAACGAAGCTAAATTGCCATACAATCATTTTTGTATGTAGGATTTCGTGACCGTGGTCAAATATTGCAAAATAACGCCCGGTGTCAAACGAAATAACTGACCACTGCGAAATAACTGAACAAGCGTGACGAGTCAGAAATGTCGCTTTTTGGTTCGATTCAGAAGCTTTACAAGAACAAAAACCATAACACAAATAAAAACTCTAGTCCTAACCCTGAAATAAAGGAATAGTAACCCTACTTTTAAACAAAACATTTCAATTACTTTGCAAAATATCTGACGCAGAATGGGGGCGGAGTATCCCCTGCACATGTGCAGAACAAGAAAAGTCAGTTTTTTCGCAGCTCAGAAATTGCGCGTGACACAGCGATTAGGCAGACATTCCAATTGCAAGAAAGTCTAAGATTTTGCCCGCTCACGATTAATAAAAATAATATACGCCGGTATTTCACATCTCCGACTGTTTTACATTCCACGTATATAACATCCATGATTAAACCTTTGGCGTGTAGCAAGCTGGTCTATCCACAATTTTTACACCTTCTTTTACTCCCGCCATAAAATCATTCCACGATTTCGCGCTTCCCTGGAGTTTAGACTGACAAGTGGAAACCTCGGTCATCTCTCCTTGCACCATCTGATCGGCTTCGAACCCTCCACCGACTGTATCTTGATTTTGACCTAAAACCCATTTTCCTCCGCCCAAAATTTTTTCACCACGCCTTAGGTCACTTCCTTTAACTGCTATGCTGACATCTTTGTAAAGTTTGTACTGTCCTTCATTGCTTGACCATACATAACAAATTGCGTGCCAGTCTATATATTGCAAAAGTTAAGAAAAACATAAATTTATAAATTGAAATAATATTTGTTGTATTACAGTAACCACCCCCTAACAAGAACCATTCACAGTACATTGCTCGCGATCATGGAGGATAAGAGCACTTTGACCACAATGGTGAAAAAATATCACCGTTACGCGAGGACGATCAGGAGGAAATCCCTGCAGTCCTTACATAATTTTTTTCAGCGATGCTAAAAGAAATGTAGGCCATCAATTCCAAGATTGAAACGACGCATGGTGATCTCAATAACCTCGTGATGGAAGCCGAATGCGAAGCAAATGAAGATTTTCTGTCTACCGAAAACGATGGCCAGGAAGGGGCCGAAACTGAGTCTATAGACAAAGGAGTGGCACACTGATTAGTTATTAAAACCAACAGCAAAGCCAAAGGGGGGACAACTCCACGGCTTTTATAGCTCCAATATATTCTAACAGTTATTTCGCTTGATTTAGATCTAAATGAGAAGACAGGAAACGCCACTCATGACGGCTTGGCTGGCATTATTTCTAGTCTACTCGAAAACAAGCTGCCTGACGAGAAGGTATGTGA
Organism: Chrysogorgia sp. JL179-B06; assembly: GCA_035772405.1. NCBI lineage: Eukaryota > Metazoa > Cnidaria > Anthozoa > Scleralcyonacea > Chrysogorgiidae > Chrysogorgia > Chrysogorgia sp. JL179-B06. The sequence goes on from JAYKKM010000304.1 coordinate 423,296, forward strand.
AAAATTGAAAAGTACCCCGTCCCCAGAATATCGCCAACTTGAAGACTCCACGAGTTAATCCATTAATCTGCAGCCAACTGACACTGGCCGTGCGAACGAATCGCACTAAATGTCCGGAAACACAGCATTTGCTGTTTAGCGCCATTGTTACAATGTCAAAGGCCGCCCGTGGTGCTATTCAAAACAGTGACAAAGAGTTGGTTAAATGATTTATCATTATTATGTGGGAATAGTGAAAATCACGCAAGCTTTGGATATCGGCAGTTCACATTGCGGGAAAATCCTCTGATAACCATGAATGGATGCTACAAAGGATATATTTCCTTGACATCCTAAACCAGTACCCAAGTTTAGAAATTTATCTCTTTGCAAGTCGGCTGAACAACCAGCTTGCTTAATACGCATCGTGGCAACCAGATCCAAGATGTGTTGTAGTATATGCTTTTACGGTGAATTGTTGCATCAAATGTTGTTATACTTTTCCATCTTTTATCCTGGTTCCCAGGTGCATCCAAAAGAAAATCCAGGACAAGGCATCAGGAGTACTGATAGCCCCATTTTGGTCAACACAGACCTGATTTACACAGTTTTACAGTTACTACACAATCATCCGTGGGTTATGAAATCATCGCCATAGCTGATACAGCACCCTGTCCAGAAAGAGCCACATTCACTCAGCAAAACCGTGCAGCTGCTAGTTTGTCGTGTATCAGGAATTTCCTGGAAGCAGACATCTAGAACTTTAAATAGAAATTACCAATATCATCATGTCATCCTGGCGGACAGGGAGAAAGAAACAGTATGTTTCAATCGGAAAGTGGATGAATTTTTTTGTGTGAGAGGAAGACTAATTACTATACACCGACATTGAATGAAGCGTATTCATTCACCAAGGACTCAGCTACTCAACCCTGAATACAGGAAGATCAGCACTGTCAACCCTTGCTTGTTTATACCAGATTGTGAGACGTTTGGCACCCATCACAATTTGCCACCCAAATACAGCCACATCTGTAGTACTAACATACCTTGCTACACTGAAGGCAAATGAATCATTGTCGTTAAAGAACCTTTACTCTTAAATTAGTTATGTTAATATTATTGTTTATGGGCAACGAGGAGAGGCAATACACAGCATTAGTTTAAAGGGAATGACTTTATCAGAATCCTCATGTCAATTTCAGATTTTAGAGCATATGAAGACCAGCAAGCCAGGGATTACGATTATTGTTATTGACATTCACAAATATGCTCCAGATGAAGCAGTATGTCCAATTCTAACCTTGCAGGAATACTTGGGACAAACCAAATCCTTACGAAAACATGAAAAACTAGAAGACACTAAGAGAAAGCATACCTCCGTCAGCGAAAGTCACGTATTCATGCAAAATTAAACATGCATAATACGCATTCAGTTTGTTTTAGCCCGGAAAAGCAAAACAAACTTTTGTAAATTTCTCACCAACTTTTCATCGAAATTGAACCAAAAGCTGATCGGTTTGTCCTTGGTCTACGGCCATTTTCTCCACAAATGTTCGTATAAACTGTTTAATAGTTTTTTTAATTATCCTGCTGACAGACAAATACACACACGCCAAACACACACACAAACAAACCAAGGTGAAAACATAACCTCTTGCAGGAGGTAATTAGTTACAAGAAGCCCCATCAACCTGTTTCACGTGATACCATTTCTAGTTGGGCTAGAATAGTTTTAGATGCTGCTGGCATAGAGACCAGTATAAACGCATCGCATATTATACTCGGGCAGCCTCAACATCCAAGGCTTACAACAAAGCTGTACCTTTAGATGTATTAATGAAGGCAGCAGGATGGAATTCTGCTAAGTACTATAACAAACCTATCGTAGTCTATGCTAGCCACATGTCTACAGCTGTACTATGGTAAGTTTAAATTTTGGTTGTGTGTATGATTGAATACATATTTTCGTATTCTGTATTTCGATAGTTTATGCTGGGCACATCAGAGCTTTGAAGGGCTCTCACTTCGTATACCGGACACAAAATATTACATCATTGAAATATTTTGTTTAAAAGTATGGTTAGTATTCCTTTATTTCGGGGTTAGGACTAGAGTTTTTATTTGGGTTATGGGTAGGGTTTTTGTTCTTGTAAAGCTTCTGAATCTTGAGAAAATAACCTTGATATGTCTATGACGTAGTATGTGTCCATTGTGTGTCTGGTAATACTAATAATACTAGTCTTTAATAAATACTGCACAACAAACGGCCGGGCGAGTTTACATAAAGTGAATATGTACTAAGTTACACGAGAATTATTAAGTAATAAATTCTATGTCCATAAAATTATATAAATTAAAAAAGACACCGATTTATAAATGTTCTTTTAAATCGTTCAATTCTTACTTTTGGGAGAAAAAATAAATGGCCACGTTTACGCAACATTCTCCCTTGTTTTGGAGGTAAAATGTCATATAAAGAATGATTAGGATTACAAGACTAGTAATTAGTTTTCATATCTTATTATCTCTATTAGCTACTTCATCAGATATAAGTATGTATTATATACACAAGCTCTGGATATGAGCTATTCTGCAATCTGATTGGTTCTCTACTAATAGGATATCAGCTAATATCCTACTAGTAGAGAAATCTAGCAAAATGGCTGCCAGATTTGCAGAATTAAGTGAAGAAGAAATCCAAGTTTTATTGGAAAATTGTACACCAAAATGCACACAAAAAGCAACAAAATTTGGAATGAAAGTATTTGATGGTAGGTAGAACAACTAGGTTTTACAAAAAGCTGTGCAAAATTTCATGTTTTTAGAAAAACAGCGACGTAAAGTGGCACTGCTAGAAATATTTTTGGCCTTTAAAAAATTAAATTTTAGCATCTATTTCTAGAATGGTTTACGAGTTCAAAGAAATTTCACAAGTACATAACAGAAATGTCCAAACCAGAATTGAATTCTTGTTTAAGGTAATTTTACACTTCTGCTTGGCAGAAATATGGCTCGTATTACAAAAAAAACCCACAATGAAGTCCATTAGAGCTGTCATTGATAGGTTTCTCAAAAAAACGTCAAACAAAGTTTTAGCATAATTGGTGATCCTACCTTTGCTGAAGCTAACGCTGTTCTTGATGCTTTCGTCAAAGACTTGAGAAAGTCTGGCAAAATAGCTGGAGTAGTCCAAAAGAAAACCATTTCAAAAGAGCAAATCCAGTTGCTTTTCCGCACCGGCGAATTTTGACCAGCCAACAGCGTAGACCCCGCACAACTCTTTCGCACAGTTTGGTTTTACTTGAGTTACTACTTCGGCAAGAGAGGCAGAGAGAACCAAAGGCAGCTAAAACCAACCATGCTCGTTCTTAAAGATTTTGTTGAGCTTAGCCGTAAAGTTGCTGGTTCTGTTTTGGCAACAAAAAATCACCAAGGTGGCCTCTGCGACACCGAAAAAGAGTCCGACGGCAAAATCTTCCGTATTCGAGACTCAAGCATCTGCCCTGTCGAAACGATCCAGAATTACTTGAATCACCTAAATCCTACTTGTGAAAGTCTCTTTCAGCGGCCAAAAGATTCAAAATGCAATAAGTTTGATATCAACAACGTGGTTTGGTATTCAAACATGCCAGTCGGCGAAGCTACGCTGGGCAATTTGCTTCGTGTGATGACCAAAAGAGCTGGTATTGATACTCATTTGACAAATCACTCTATAAGAGCAACTTCCATCACGGTTTTGGCCAATGCTCATGTAGAAACCCGTTTAATAAAGTCTGCAACCGGCCATAATGCGATACATCCATCGAGTCTTACAGCTGCCGTCCATCCGCACGTCAACAGGAGATCATGTCGTCGATTTTGAGCAGCTACATTAGCCCCAACGACTCAACAATTCCTGCAATCGTGAATCAAACAAATCCAGATAATAAAGAGAACCATATTTCTACGCAAGAAAACAGTAGTTCAGCGGATGTTCCTTCAGTTTCTTTTGGTCAACTTGATGCACAGTCGACAACGGTTGTCAACAATCAGTCGATCACATTCAACGAACAACAAAACAGCTCCACGACAAAAAGTCCAGTGTTCAACTTTCACCATTGTAATGTGAACATTTACAACTGACTTTGCTGAACTCAGTTCCATCATATATATGTTTTTTTCGATCGTTTTGCAGAGCGAAGCTTTCTACGTTTATGAATGCCTTCCATGCGTTTCACTTTCACGTGACATAATTTATTCACATCGCATGGCGGATGTAGAGAGAAAATTAAATTTATTCAATTACTTGTATAATCAATTTGCAATTTTATGTTGTTCACATCCAGAGCTTGTGTATATAATAAATGAGTTATTCCACTCACTCTTATCGTATATGGCTGATAGCCGACTCGGCTACCGCCTCGTCGGCTATCAACACATATACGACTAGAGTTCGTGGAATAACTGTTAAATATTTAGTGGTATAACCAAATTTAAAAGCGCGTTTACAAAAACAATCGATACGACTCAGATATTTATTTTCGTAAGCACAGCCCCATACCTCAATGCCATACAAAAACAAAGACATGATAAGACTACCAAATAATGCACAAAGTTGATCCTTGCTATAACCATAATACTTACAAATTCTAAGAATATATAAACGACTACCAGTTTTACATAATAATTTATCAATTTGAAGATCCCAATTACAAGGATTTTCATGAAAAATAATTCCGAGTAGTTTAAGCCAATCACTGCGCTCCACTCCAGTTACAGGACTGGGAAGAGGTTTCGATGTCTTCCCTCTTACAACCATTCCCCATTTCTTTGAAAAATTCAATGTCATACGGTTGACTGCGGACCAGTTACTGATGTTATTGACTTCAACAGCACTTAAACGAAGGAGATGCCCTTTAAAGACAAATGGGATCTCCTGCCTGGGTGTCATATGATAGAATTGAGAAATTAAATGATACTTACCTGACGCGAGAGTTACGCTCGAGTGTCTGATAGGTATCTAACTTGCAGTTTTGAGGGATCCATGCGTGGACCTTGCTAAGGCCATAACCTAAAAACTGGCAAATACGAGCTATCGCTGTCGATAGACAACTTTCTTTTTTCGGGCGCTCTTCGTGCGACCTTGTCTTAATCTTTTTTATCTGTAGTTAAGTAGTTAGGCAGGCTTAACCTGCGAACCTTCGGCTTCTTGGCGAGCAGGCGCCTATTTCCTGCTGGGTGGTTTGGGGGGGGGGGGGGGGGGGGGGGGGGGGGGGGGGGGGGGGGGGGGGGGGGGGGGGGGGGGGGGGAGGGGTGGTTTGTCCCTGACGAGCAGGCGTCCTCCCTCCTGCTGGGTATTTCCCTTTGCGTTCGACAGGCGCGTAGTACCTGTTTGTGTGTGGGGGGCTTTTGTTCCCGGCGTTTTTGTCGTCGCGTGCAGACGCTTTCTTTATTTTCTTTCTTGTACATTTAATATACTTGTGTTATATTAAATACTATATTATATACCCTTATATAATATTATACAATACTTATATACTATTATATATATTATATAATCATTTATATTATATAATAATATATATTATATTAAATTGTGAAATTCATTATTAAATTATGGTAAATTATACCATACTAAATTAAATTATTATATTTCCTTAAATATAATCTAATCACTATGTCTTACAGTGATATAGATTATTGTGCATGGAACAGCACGACCTCGGTCGTGACTCTCCCTAAGAGATTAGTTGGGGCAGATTCGCTCAAATTAGTGCGTACTGAGTTTTTAAAAGCACTTGGCCCTGAAACACTACTGGGCATCCAGATCCCGCCACAGATGCAACTTCGGGTGCAATTTAAGACCAATGAGTTGCGCCGTGATTTTGACCTTCATGGTTTTGATTTTCGGGGTGTCCACCTCACCCCCGCTCCGGCGTATGAAAATCTAACGCAGGTTTTCGTTGAACAAGCGCCCCTGCAGTTCCCAAACAAGGATTTTCATGAAGCCCTTGGGCAGTTTGGTCGTGTGTCCACAGTTAAGCACCTTCCAATCAAAGGCTTCCCCCAGATTCAGTCGGGCACACGCATGATAACCATGCGTATTACCACGCATATCCCGACCTTTTTAAGGATCGCGGGCTTCCGGTGCCGCGTAAATTATAAGGACCAGCCCACTGCATGTTACGGTTGTGGCCAAGTAGGTCACATGGTGCAACGTTGTCCTCGGCGTTCCTACGCCTCTAAGGCCGCTGCTCCTCCGCGCTCTACCGCCAGCACTTCTTTTGGCACGGGGGACGTGGTCTCCACTACTCTCGCTCGGGTGGCTGCTTTGAGTGATGTTCGACCTAGTCTAACAGCACCACCTAGATTTGCAGCGCCTCCACCACCACCTCCTCCTCCTCCTCTTCCTCCTCTCCCTACACCTGTGCAAGTTAAAGATCATCCTGATCGCCACTATTGTGGGTGAATCAATACAGGTGACGTTGCCGTCCGATCCTCCGGCTCTCCCACCGTGCAACTCCAGCACTGAGAGCTCCTTGGAAGAGATGGCGCCTAAGGGCACAAAGCGAGTCCTGGACTCCACTAGTGAGCTCAGTGACGAGGAACACTCTAAGCGTCTTTTATTGGACGAGTTGTCAGACCGGGATTCCATTCCGGACACAACGATTTTTGTCCCCATCGATCCGAATGGAGCGGAAAAACACGATCTGGAGCGTGTCGCTCTCATAATGAACACTGAGGGGGACTTTCCAACACTTGAAACTCCGGATGATCTACCTAAATCCATTGAGCCGAAAGCAAAACACCCTCCTTCAATTGCGGTTACGACATTAACACCGCCAGTTCCTACCTCTGTTATGTCGCCACTTTTGTTTTCTCCACCTCATTGTGGAGAAGATTCTGTCGCGTATGCTACACCGCCGCAGCAGGATCAGTCCGATTCTGGGGTTGTACCACCAACTCCGCTTCACACCAGGCGGACAAAAAAGAAGTCCATTGGAGGTCGTCTGCCTACAGACCCTCCCCTTTCGTCCGATTCAGAAGAGCCGTCGCTCCACCTTGAGCTATCGCTTGAATCGCACGCTTCCTCTTTGACGTCGAATGCCATTGAGGTTGCCACGCCTGCGGATAACGTGCACGAGCGTCCAGAACGTGAGCTCTGGGAAAATGACGGGTGCAGCAGCCCAAATGGTTCTCTTTTGATCCTTGACGCTACTGATGACACCCCTCCTGGTTCGCCGGTATTGCATACCCAACCAGAACATGTCCCTTTACCTAGCGATGACACAGCCGAAACGTGTCCCGTTGATTCTTCTGCCTTTCTGCATCTTTCAGCAGGCAGTGATTCTGACTTGTTTGACGTGGAAGGAATCCGCCCTCCGCCTATTTGTTCACCCCAAACAATTATTTCCCGTTCAAGCTCTTAACTGTAAATATAAACGGCTTGAACGATAAGACAAAGAGAATTACCTTCATACACTGGCTTAAGTGTGTGAAGGCGGATATTGTATGTATTCAGGAAACGCATGCTATTTCCCATGCTACCTTGCGTGCATGGTTTTCTATATCGAACAAAAGGGTAGGCACCGCCATTCTTGTTCACTCGCGTCACCAGCTTGTACAGGTGCGGCGGGATGACGATGGTCGCTTTGTCCAGGCTGAGGTGATCATGGATGACGAGAAGGTCCGTTTTGCTTCACTTTACGCTCCTGGCCGTAACCCGGACAGGAATCGCTTTTTTTCTTCCTTGCCAGATTTCATAGATCTCGCCTTGCCCACTTTCTTGTGTGGGGATTTTAATTCTGTGCTTGATCCGACGCTTGACCGGCGTCACCCGCCTTTGTATCAACGCGCAACACCTAATTTAGTTGCTGAGAGTGTCACCGCTCTGCAGTCTCTTCTTTCAGCCACCAATACTTTTCCGGTATGGCGCACGCAGCATCCCGGTGTCCGATCCTTTTCTTGGGATCACGCTTCGGGTGAGTGCTCCTCCCGCATTGATATGGTTTGGGCACCTATCAGTTTAAAAGAGCATGTATTGGATAGTGAGTACTACCCGTCATTTTTTACTGACCACCGCTATTTGGTAGTAACATTTTCTCTTCCTTCATCTGTGGGCCTTGGACCAGGGTACTGGAAGTTGAACACATCAATACTCAAGGATCCAGAATACTGCCAGCTTGTAAAATCTTTCTGGGTTTTCTGGAAGACACAAGCGCATGATTTCTCCAGCCCCCTTGATTGGTGGGATATGGGGAAGTTTTATTTACGGGAAGTAACTCGGAGCTACTGCAAAGCAAAGGCCTTATCCGCTTCAGCACTGAAGCTCGATTTAGGTCGTCGCCTACTGGCTTTGCAACGCCTTTTTGATGCTGGGGACTCCTCTGTTTTTTCGGAAATATGTTCCGTTCAGGAGGACCTACGGTCATACGAACTCCGTGAAGCTCAGGCTGCACAAGTTCGAGCTCGCTGCCGTTGGGCTGAAGAAGGGGAAACGTCTTCCGCCTATTTCTTCTCCCTAGAACTAAAACATCGCCGTAAAAAAACCATAACGGCCATCAAAGACCCTGCAACCTCAGTTGTATACCATGACTCCCTTGCCATCCTGCGAGTATGGCAATCCTACTACGAATCTCTTTTCACCGCCGAAGCGTGCGATCAGAACGCACAGGAATTCCTTCTTTCAAAGTTGGTTAAACAGCTTTCTCTAGATCAACAGGCTGGCTGTGAAGGCCTGCTTACTCCTGGGGAGTGTGAAATTGCTGCTTTCGGCATGGCGAATGGAAAGACACCAGGTTCGGACGGGTTTCCCATTGAATTTTACATGACTTTTTGGGATACTCTCGGCTCGGACTTGGTGGACGTCCTTAACTTCGCCCACTCACATGGAAGCCTATCCACCTCACAACGAAGGGGCCTTATCATTGTTCTATATAAAAAAGGGGATCGATTGGAAACGAAGAACTGGCGTCCAATCAGCCTGTTAAATGCGGAATACAAGATCGCTACGCGTGCGATTGCTGGCCGCCTCCTGAAGGTTATTTCGTCTGTTGTGTCACCAGACCAAACTTGCGGCGTTCCCGGAAGAACGATCTCTGAGAACCTGAGTGTTCTTCGGGATGTTATCGACTATGCCGAGATCCATCAACTCCCTGCTGCATTTCTCTCTCTCGACCAAGAGAAGGCTTTTGACCGGTAGATTGGGGATTCCTCTCCCGTACATTGTCCACCATGAACTTCGGACCCAGCTTTTGTCGATGGATCCAACTGTTTTATACAAATGTTGAATCCGCTGTCGTCATCAACGGTTGGATGTCACCCTTTTTCCGTCCTTCTCGTGGCGTTCGGCAAGGCTGTCCTTTATCGCCTTTACTCTACGTTCTATGCGCAGAGGTGCTCGCCTGCAATCTGCGAACCGCTCCTGGCATCTCGGGTCTCCGTTTGCCGTGCTCCATGCATGAGCTACGTTGTTCATGCTACGCCGATGACACGACCATCATAGTCACCTCCAATGACTCACTGCCAGCGGTTTTTAGGGTTTACGCCCAGTATGAGATTGGCACTGGCGCCAAGCTGAACCGCTGTAAGTCAAAGGGGTTGTGGATCGGGGCCTGGAAGAACCGGACCGACACGCCTCAAGGCTTGACGTGGGTGAAAGAACTGCCAGTCCTTGGCGCTGTGCTCAGCGCCTCCGACTCCTCTGTGGCAACATGGGAATCCCGTGTTGTTAAGGTCGAGAAACGGCTCTCTTCGTGGAAGGGGCGTACCCTCTCCTATAAGGGTAGGGCATTGATAATTAATGCTCTCGCGCTCTCTCAAATCTGGCACCTTTGTTCCGTTTTTGTTATGCCAGCGTGGGTAGCAACGAGACTGGACAAAGCTATTTGGCCCTTTTTCTGGGCGAGTAAAAAGGACCTGGTTGCCCGCCGCACTGTCACCACGTCACTTGGGGGTTTCGGCATTGTCGACTTTCGATTGAAAGCCGAGGCCTTGCGCCTCCAATGGCTTAAACGCTTTTTCTCGGACTCATGTTCCAAGTGGAAGGATCTTTTCGGCCACATGTTCCTCAGGTCCTTTAACCTCCAACTTGATGGTCTGTTGAGACTCCGATCCTTCAACCGCCAACTTCTTCTTAGCCTTCCGGCTTTTCACCAGCAATTATTGCATACATGGCGTCATTTTCAGGGTGGCACCAATATCGGTAACCTAGCCATTGGTACTTCTCGGGACGTGCCCTTGAATATCGCCTCCTTTAAAAGTTCCGCCCAGTATACGGTGTCCTCTATTGATCCGATACTTGACAGCAGATGCACATGCTCTCTTTGGACAGGGCAGTTATTGATCTAAATTGGAAAATCGCACATGGTGTTCTTTACACTGCTGTCCGGTTAGTTCGATCTTTCCATTACCGCAGTGTTGACATTATGTGTTTTTGTACTGCTGACGAGGAATCTCTGGAACATCTTTTCTTCCATTGCTCCTTCGCCCAGATACTCATTAATTGGGTATTTTTCAACTTACACTTTCCGTATCCAATGCCAAGCCTTTCACAGTCCAGGAGCTCCTCTTTGGATTTACTGGTGCTCGTAAGCAATCCACGCCCAAAATTATTATGTGGATGTTACAGGTCATGAAGCATCGCATCTGGGTCGCCCGTTGTGATTTTCGATTTCGTGACATTCCTCCGGATGAGGGTAAATGTCTCAAGGTGGCCATTGCGCATATCCAATTTCTCCTGCGTCTGCACGCAAAAAAACATTCTTCGCCACGCCGACGAGCCATTTTTGAAAAGAATGGCTTGCTGGGGGGTCCTTGGGTGTTTTTAATGGTGAGAAGCTTGACTTCTTTTTTAAATTTTTTTAACCTTTTATCCTTTTTAACTTAATCCTCCCTTCGCCTCGGCGTTGGGATACAATAGTTAATGTAGGATATTAAATTTAATTCCTTCCCTGGTCTCTCCTTAATTGGTCTGCACTGGGCGAAGTAAACATCGTTTTTCCTTCTTTCTTTATCTAGGATCATTGTTGCCTCTCGCGTCTTAAGGATTCTAGGTTTCCATCTTTGGGGGTGAGAGTCATGCTCTCAGCACGGTTAGCAGCTTTGTAGGCTCCCCCTGTTTAGAATATTCTTTGCACGTACGTCCTCGGAATGTACGAATATTCTATTCAAAATATAACTTACCTGTAAGTGGAAGTTTGATGGAGATTCTATCACATGACGCAGATAGGCAGAAGATAACATGCCCACGCTGTCCCTAACCCACGAAGATAATGGGTTATGTGTCATGATTTGGGTCCATATATTTGTGTTGTGATGCACCAATCATGATTTAAAGAATGAACCAGCGCAACCTCTGTGCTACTCATGGTATCTCCTGCCTCGCTGTGTCATGTGATAGAATCTTCATCAAGCTTCAACTTACATGAAAGTCTCGTTTAATTTCTCAATTTTAAATTATTAATGTCGCCATTACAAAAAAATAATCACAACAAATAAAAAGAGATTGGGACACCGCAAAAGTCAATGTCAATTACTGCGGACCCAATTACAGTACATTTAGATCATAAAATCCTGGCTCAGTGCGTTTAAATCACTGCTGTTTTTGATTTTATAAATCTGACATTGGTTAAATATATGTATATGAAAATTTGACTAACCCAACCGGGAATCGAACCCGAGGTCTCCGAATCAACGCATCGGTGCAAAAATTAGAATGTTATAGTCCAGCTGTTAAAATGCCTATGTCAAGGTCAGGGATTTTGCATACTTCGAATATTTGGGTTATTCTAAGAACAATTGTAATATATATATTGTCAGACGCAAATCTAATCTTCCTGGACTTTTTCGCTCTCGAAGTTGCCTATTTTGCCCTTTTTTGGCCTTTACCGTGAGATGGAAAGTACTGGTGACTACTGTTGAGAGAATGGCGTTTGGCGCCGGAAGCGACATCATATTGAGAACGCCTCAAAGCACAACAACAGTAGAACTATAAGTCTCGTGTGCTGAAATAGTGCTCAAAATATCTTTCCGCGAAATTTTTTTCATTTTGATTTAAACTTTTACGGGAGCAATGTCATCGAGATTTTACGAGTTAAATGACAGAAACTAATTTATAGCCGGACACATGGAAGTCGAAGACGACGTATTTATCGACAAAACACTCCGCAACACAGAAGATAGAACAGCGGATACCATACGAAGGCGAACCTAATCGCCAATACTGTATTCAATTTTTTGTCCTTCAAAGACATAGGTGTAAAATTGTAAAATTGATTTTCAGAAAGACAGACAGACAGAGACAGAAATATTTATTTGAAGAGGAATCTTATCAATTACAAATTGCTTTTTATAAGAGCCGAATAATTTTTAAGTAATGTGAATATACATAATAATATACATAGATAATAAATAATAAAATAGACATAGATAATAAATAATGTTAATTTTAAAACGGATGTGGGATAGCTACATGTAGCTCCCGTTTGAATTAACATAAGGAAGTTGCTAGTTTAGTATTCAAATATGAAGGGTATTGCATACTCCAAATCCAGTGAAGATAAAATTCTGTTTTCCATAATTGTGACATAAAATAAATATGTGTGACATAAAATAAATGTGACATGGCTGTGTGACATAAAATAAATGAGTAAATATATGACAATAAGCTATATATATGATTACATATTAGTAGTTAATAGGATAACTTGCCTAATTTAAGTTTGAACAATGACAGTGACTTAGTGCTACAGTTCAGTAGTCAAATTGTTATAATCGTTCAAAGCTTGATAAGTTATTTTATGTTTTCCCCAGTTAGTCTTCACTTTTGGCAGGTGGAATTTGGCTTTATTTCTGGTATTTGTGGAAATGGCTATTTGGCAGTAGTTCAAAGTTTGAGTCGAAAAAGTTGTTCAAACATTTGAAAATAAAAATACAGCGATGGTCTACCATCCATACGTTTCCAATTTAGGGTTTACAAGGCTTGAGTAGCAGAAGAGCGCATGGGCTCATGATTAATGATTGGTTTGGCTGACTTATTTTGTTGGATTTGTAGAGAATTCATTGGATTTAGATTGTTCTTATCACCCCATATAACATCTGCATAATCAAAAAGAGGGAAAATAAGTGCGTTGAATACATATGAGGCGGGCATCAGATGGTAGTAAATACTTAACCCTACTCACGATGGCAAGGCGCTTCTTTATCTTCGATGTTAGGTTATGAATATGGTCTTTCCAAGTGAGGTCTTCGTTTAAGGTTACTCCTAAATATTTAAAAGAGGTTACTCGATCAAGAGGGCTGTTATTAAGTTTAGTTTATACTGCGTTGAAAGACTTGAGGCTGTGTCGGCTTCCAAACAACAAATATTTTGATTTAACACAATTAAGGGTGAGTAAGTTGCATCTAAGCCAATGGGAAACAGCTTCTAAATCGGTATTCAGGTTGGATTCAATTTCACTGGATGAGTTTGAACAGCAATATATAAGAGCATCATCAGCGTATGATATTGTTTTACAGCGTTTAAGACATTGTGGTAATTCATTGATGTAGACTAGAACAAGTAGAGGACCCAGTATGCTTCCCTGAGGCACACAGACTGAAACTGGTTTAGGACCGGAAAGTTCGTTGCCAATGGATGTTACTTGGGTACGATTAGATAGGTAAGAGTTGAACCAAGCAGTTGCGTTGTTGTCAAGTCCTAAGTTTTCAAGTTTTTTCAAAAGTAACAGATGGTCAACAGTATCAAATGCTTTACTAAGATCGAGAAAAACAGCACCAGTAACGAGGCCATTGTCAAGATTATCCAAAATGTGATTGGTTAAATTTGCGAGGGCTATTTCAGTAGAGCGATTTGGTTGGAAAACAAACTGTTCAGGCGCAAGAAAGTTATAATCTTGGGTGTATTCATTGGCAAGATTATAATTGGTCTATAGTTATTAGGGTTTGTCCGGTCTCGGTTCTTGAATATGGGTACAACTTTGCCAGTTTTCCAGATGGATGGAAAGGTTGAAGAAAAAAGAGATTTGCTGAATAAGTAGGTTAAGTAGGGAGTAATAACTTCAGCAGAATCCTTTAGAAGTCGAGTACTGATCTGATCAAGACCAATTGCTTTATTAGTTTTTATAGTTCGCAACTGTTTGTAAACAAATGCTTCGTCGATACTTTTGAATGTAAAAACGGAAGAACACGGAGGCGTAGGAGGTATTAGGGTCGTTAATGGATTACATTTATCTTTAATATCATTAGCGAGTTTGGATCCTATTGAAATGAAATAATTGTTCATAATATTTGCGATTGATTTTTTGTCGTTGTACAAGACTTCGTCAGATATAATGCATGATGGTGTATTTGCAGAATTCGTATAACGGGATGTTATTTCATTTAGTGTTTTCCAGAGGTCAGTGGTGTTAGATTTATTATTGCTGATAGTGTTGAAAGAGACACTTTTATTTAAAGGGATACTCCAGCCAAAATACAAATGTAGTTCATATGAAAGATCTTACTGACATTAGTTTATTTCCAAATATTCTGAATTCCTATCAATTTAGTTAAGAATATATGGCTCGTTGAAGATGAAAATTTGAGGATTTTGATGCCATATTTTTTTTTGAAAATATGACGTCATTGACGAAAATTAAGTCGAAATAAACTATTTCGTGCAGGAAAGTACAGGAGCTTCTTAGGCATAATACGAAATAGAATCAGTCAGTTACGTCATATTTTAGAAATAAATATGACGTCGAAATTGGACAAACTCTTGAACTTCAACTCGCCATATCATCATAATTTAAATTGACAGGAATGCTGAAACTTTGGAAATAAACTATAATCAGTAAGATATTTCATATGAACTACATTTGTATTCTGGCTGGAGTATCCCTTTATGTAATCTGATTTAGGTTTTGGTAGCATACGGTTATTATTGCTTTCTTTTAAATTTCTCTTTCTCTGATGGTTCTAAACATAAATGTATAACTATATTAGACTAAAGAAGCCTAGTTTCACTTCGGGAAGTCCAGCAAGACTACGACAAGAACAAGATGGCGTTGTTACAGGGGGCTCAACGCATAAAAGCTGAAGCTCAGATAAACGGAGATGCCTTTATCGGACACGTGGAATCCAGTGGATACATTTGAGGGTCTACGAGTTGACCCAGCGAAGGTCAGAGCCATGCAAGGAAATAGCACCACCGACAGATAAGGCAGGAATGCCGCGGTTACTAGATCTAACTCAGTATCTGAGCACGCTTCTGCCTCATCTGTCAGACCTGACGAAACCACTAAACCAAGAAACCACGAAACCTGACTTTATACAGCGGCATGTGGAGTGAACCTGGGGAGTAGCACAAGTAGCAGTACTGAACAATGTGAAAGAAGCAGTCACCCACACACCAGTATTCCGGTACTACAACCTAGAGGAGGAAGTTACCATCCAATGCGATGCATTACAGTCGTTGTTACTAGCATATCTACTACAGAATGGCCAACCTGTAGCCTCCCGAGCACATACGTCAGCTAAGACACGCTAGCTACACGCAAATAGAAAATAAGCTACCAGCTATTGTTCTTGCGTTTGGAAGATTCGAGACCTACATCTAAAGAGAATGCTTTTGAGAAGTACAGTCCAGAAGTCAATGACAAGAATGGAAAAGAGATGTTCCTACCTCACATTTTGAAATGTATTCCTTCAACTCCGTTGTCGTCCGGGTCAGTAAAGGCTGTCTTGTGATTGACGGATGCATATCTCAAAAGCCATATGTGAGAAGTGCACTACTTGCATGAGCTCTTTCCGAAGGGAGCCTGTCACGACCAGCTACTTCCCCTTGAACCCCAGCTCATTTTCGAACGTCAGTTCATCGCATATAGTATGGATAAAAACACTTGTGCCCATCCTATTTATTCCCCAGCCAACCCTGTTGTAAGGCTGAACCACGAGTTCTTGGAAAACTGGATCATCTGCTGTATGCTTATAATGTATGAATGGAATAGCACCTGATTATTTATCCAATAATTTGTGAAGAGAGGCAGTATATAAGTGGACGCTGCAGCCGAAATTCACAATCCTTGAGCATCCCTTTTGTGGGTACCGCTGGTCAGCGGTACCCATATAGTCATCGTTTAATCTTGATGTCTCTAATGGTTCGTCCTGAAATTACAACTGCGCATATTCGTAACTTGCCTTCGGACTATCATCGGAATTGCACGCGCTCTTTGTGGGGGACCGGTCCCCGGGGGCATAAAATAACGAAGTATTTTTCCATTATTCTTCCTCGCGTCAAGACAAGTGCGTTTTTGGTGTTCTATCGTCTGTTTGACAACATTTTAAAGGTAAGCTATATTTTACAGGCTTTTGTGAAGTGAGAGTGTATGGTTTAATGTATCTTTCAAGCTGACAACATTTCAGTTCATTGCGTGAACGTACTCGATGAACATATGTAGAGAATGTTTGCACCTTTTAGTTTTAAATCGTTGACTGCAATAATAATTCGTAAATTGAGTTATTTGTTTCTTTGTTTTTAGGTTTATCTGCTGTTCGCAAACCACCACCAAGTTTATAGTCACGCCAAGTTTATAGTCAAATCAAACTCAAAGGATAAACTGCAAGTCAAGTTAGCCAAATAAAATTGCCAGCCAAGTTAACCAAATCAAATTGCCAGCCAAGTTAACCAAAATGCAAGCCAAATTAACCAAATCAATCTGCAAGCCAAGTTAGCCAAATTAAAGTAAACTCAAAGTAATTGAAAGCAAAAAGTATATCAAAGAAACTTAAATTCAAAGAAAAAAACTCAAAGTAACTTGTGTATAAAGTATACTCATATTATTTACAGAAACTCAAAACAGTGGGCTAGACCAAAGTCTAGAGGGGCCAGGCCCTGGTAAACGTTGTGAAGGTTCTAGTAAAAGGATTTTGGCAAGGATACATGCATAGCCAAAGGGCAATATTTTATTGATCATCTTATAAGTGTGTGATGCCAAGTATGTTTTTATTTATTTGTAATTTGTCGGAAAACAACACCATACCAAACCTGTCTTCCCATATCAGCGAATCCTGCGCCTGGACTAATGGACCATCCTTCCTGACTAAAACTATATCATTATATATATATTAAACAATAACCATCTAGTGTTCTTTTTCTATTGTTCTATATATAACTCTCACTCCACTGACTCAAAATAGTTAATTTTGAAATCGGTGTAATGTTAGAGCAATAATCAGGTGCCACACTATCAATTACGACATGTTTAATATAAACACAAGTAAAGATATTAACAAAAGTCCTTTTTGATAGGGTGATATTTTAATAAAATATTCATGTTATTTCATTTATATGTGTTTTTGGTGATTATGTTATCATTTGAAATTAAGTGCTACAATATATATGTGCCATTGCTTTTGAGACTTTCAAATGATGTTGAAGAAAATCCAGGCCCCACTATCTACAAAATTGTTCATTCAAACACACGGTCTGTGTTGATTTTAGTCAATGAAATCAGGCTATAAACCAAGTCCAGTTATCAATTCTTGTAGTAATGGCATTGACTGCTATTATTTTTAGATATGTTACAAATATTTATGACTGGGATTTGGCTGACTTAACTCCTTCCCGACCGGCGCAGTTAAAAAGGGTCGTTGAAGACCCGCAAAGTCGTCAATCGAAAAACACGGCACACGGTAACGCAAGATTAAAAATTGAAATTCGACAAGCGCCAGGAACATGTAATCCACGCACACGCCAAGTTTGATTTGATTTCATAAACAACTCTGCGATTGGTGGCATTTTGAGTTTTCAAGATGCTATGTGGGCGTGCAAGATGGCCTTTTCTAGAAAAATGTAAATTTTTCAACCTGATTTATGATAATTAATGCTAATTTATATTAACATAATATGTTTTGTTCGGGAAATTTAAAAGCACAAGTAAAAGCCGGTTTATTGGGCTTTCAGCCTGTCGGGAAAGAGTTAAGCCGTATTTTTCCCATAGCAATTGTTTGTATAATTGTATTAAAGTTTCTTGAAAAAAAAATGTTTTGTTGTTGACAGACATATTGGGTAACATTAGAAGAAGATAGTGAATCATTAAATTGTAGTACAGTTGCAGTGTTTAAAAATATTGGACATTGCTATAAGGTGTTTGATTCTCATTCAAGAGACTTGCATGGAATGCCAAATTGTTCTGGCACAGCCGTATTAGTGAGAGTTGAAGGTCTTGAGAAAACTGACAGTTAAGCTCACCAAAATGGGTCACTGTTCATGGTAATAGCCACTGGTGCGACATTTGTTGCACCAATAAGTTCACTATAAGTATTACTGAAAAATGTATGTTCCGTGAAGTACTATAATAATACTGAATAGTGACTGATATCTGGATGATAGAAGCAGTTGCACTGTTTCAAAAGCCAGTTTATTTAATATTAAACAACCTGTTTGAAGCAACTGAAGGCATCTACTCAAGCATAGTACCCAGTCTCATTTCTACTCGACGTTAGAAGGACGTTGCATATGGTTACACCAAGTACGCGTCATCCACTCGTTCCCAGGATCTTTCAAGTTGTATCGTTTAGTCCATTTTTACATGTATATCTCGGGGTCAGAGTAGTTTCAGAATACATGTACCGGAAATGCCATTTTGGACCTCAATTTTCAAAATTGAACCTTGGAGCCCCTGGCTGTTTTTTGCCCCCCCCCCCTCCGAAAATCGTCGATCGGTATCATTTGATTTTCATGCGAGCTTTCAATAATTTTGGATTGGGAAACTGAAAACTACTGTCGAAGATTGTAGTTGAATCACTTGATCGCATAAAATTCATAAATAAAACGAGAAAATTATAACTTTTATTTTAAGTATTTAGAACTTTCTATCTATCTTAAGGCGCTGTTACACTGTGCAATTTTTCACGCAACTTGTCTCGCAACACTGATCTAGAGGCATGTTTAATAAGAAAAAGGTCAGTAGAGTGCAACGTGGGCCCATGCGTGCATTTACACTTTTTACTTAGCATGCCTCTAGATCAGTGTTGCGAGAAAAGTTGCATGAAAAACTGCACAGTGTAACAGCGCCTTTAATGTGTAAATAATTCTGAGCTATTGGCAATTGGTCATGACAACAGGTCATTACTTTAGAACGATGGCGGATACCTATAACATAAATCAATCAGTATTTTCCCCTATTGGCTCACCGACACTAGATATGCGTACTTATTTTTGGGTGAAGTTTCATATAAATCCCGAAATGACGTCACATAAACTATCGTTAGTAAAATTCTAAAATCAAATAAGCTATTATTTCTAAAATAAAGCATTATCGTAAGAGTTAGGGTTAGTATTAGGTGTAGGGTTAGGGTTAGGGTTATGTTGGGGTTAGGACTATGTTTCAAATTTGGGATATTTATATGAGACGTCAGCCCTATTTTTGATAGTTTCCAGGTAAACACCATGGGTACCCACATGTTCGCCTTGCGGACCTCTCGTTACAAAAGTGCGACCGCCAAATCGCGCCGCTCACTCTGGAATGCTCTTGCAGTGAACATCAAATCTAGCGCATCATTAAAGTATACTTTTAAAATTCTTAAAAAATCCTTTCCATTGATGCCCAAGATTAACGAGCGCTAAAACCGCTGAAGATCCAGCTTGGTAACCGCGCGGCAAACTGCTCTTGCGACTCACTTTATACATCTTCATACATCCAATCAACAACATATGATTAATCCTATACCTTTTAATAATTTGATAAATTGCTAAATATCAGTCGTAAATCTTCAACGGTATAACTTTTGGAATTCCACTATTATTCTTGCCTCTATTATTTTTCACATCGGTTTCCTTTGTTCTTTTTGGGGGAATATGTTCAATATTCAGGGGAATATTCTCTGCCTGAAAAGCTGGTGGAGGTTTTTGATTGTAACAGGGGAGTGCGAGACTGAAAACAATGACTGATAATAATGGCAAAACGAACGCTATTCCGCTCTAATATTCCCCTCTAATATTCCCCTCATAGTATTCCCCTTATACTATTCCCGTCTAATATCCGCCGCACTACTCCTTATCTTGTTTTTGTCGTTGGAAATTAAAACACAAAAAATAAAAAAAACATAAAGCACACTTGAACAATGCACATTTTAATGAGCGTTATAACACGTATCACTGTCTTTACTAAGTTTTAGCATATTGAACAGAACAAACACAACGATTTACAATTAAAATTTAATACGTGAGAATCACACTGGGTACGTTAGTACTTTGTTCTATTATTTCATCGCGTTGCCGATGCATTACAAATCATCCACTGAAAAAAGCATTTCTTTTCTTTTCTGACTCCTGTCAACTTCGCCCCATGTGAATTATAAGTACGTTTCGCTCACGCTGAATAAAGACATATCCCCAAGGGGCCTCAAAATAACCCACACTTACGATGGGTTTCTATGGAAATCGGATGGTTTTGAAATAACTGATATGGTAATGCGAGCAAATTCTCCGATGACTCATCATAGGAAGTAGTATAGGTAATCGCATGTAGCCGAGGAAAATAAAGTTTTAAAATTCACGCGTGTTTTCAAGGTTTCAAAAAATTGTGAAACTTGTGAAACTTTTAAAACACAGGTGAAATTAAACCTTATGCCGCTGGCATCTCAACCAATTATATTCGAATAAATTTGCCGTCTATATGATTATTATCACAACCGTCATTCAAAGAGTCTCGCTCATTTTCCACTTGAATCGCTCTTTCCTCCAGAGAATGAATAGTTTTATTGTTGTCACTCAACTGTTTACTTTTATCCTCGATCACAAGAGAAAATTCCTTCTCCAATTTATTACAGCTTTTTTTGTACCCAACTGACCACATTCAAGAAAACATTCTGAATCTGATTTTTTATCGGTTTGAACGATCAATTGCATTTTCTTTTGCAATATTACAATATCTAATTTTACGCATTCGAGATCAGTGGCCAGGGCACAGCATCAACAGTCACAAGGAGAAGCCGACCAAGAAAAAAACTTCTATTACTTAAGTTACACTCACCTCAACATTGTTTGTTGACATAGTTCAGTTGCTCTGATTGGCCCATTGCCTACTTTGGCGCTAGTTTATGTAACGAGCGGTCCTTAATTAAGTTGTCTTTTGTCAGGATGTTAGCAAGACTGTGGCATTCCCCTTTCCGAAGTTCAAAAAGAGACTGGTGAACAGGTCGGGCCGCAAGGAATTATTGGCCTGAGTCTGGGGACGCATTTGTTGATCTCACAAGTCAAAAGGCCGTTTCGTCGTATGTTTTGAACGTTATCGTGGCCATATTTAACCGATTTTAATTCTGAAAAAAATATTCTAAATACATAACATACGTGTCTCTTATATTACGCAGTATTACACTTATGGAAATACGTGTCTATCTTCAGTCTCCAGAAGACGAAGGATCAGAAAATTATCTCATTGAGATCGCGGACCAACCCGTTTCCAAATCGCTCGTCATCTTTCAACATAAATCTACCGCGATCAGTGTTTGCAGTTGTAAGCATAGTGAGCGCATCATGAACAATCCACGTTACTTTCAAAATATATCAACGGAGTCAGAGAACAACTCGACCAAAAGCAAAGCTGTAGAAATAAAAAAATCGGTTATTTACCCGCAACATGCCTCTCGGTACGCAAAAGTCTGAAGGAAAATATTATTGCGCAATTTTGAAAATTTGTGGAACCCCAAAAATAATAATAAGAACATACTTCCGAGCCACATAACTGACTTCAAGCGCTTCAGTTCTAACCACTCCAGCTGTAAAAAATACTTCAGTTCAAACCACTCGATCGAAAATGTTTTTGTCGGGTCAATATCGCGACAAAAATAATAATCGCGAAATCTACTATCTACTAATCTTCATGGTGTAATGTGTACAAAACTTGGCTTCACGATTCGTACAACTTATTGCTTGTAAGGGCTGCAAAACATAATTCCATTTACTTTAGCTCACGGTACGTTTTAAAAGATCGGTAATGGCTCTTCGTGTTCGATGTTTGATTGGTTGATATTTTATTCTTTTTTTACTTATTACTTACTTACGTTATTTTGTTATTCAATAGCATAGTGTATACTACATCCAACCTCTTACACTAATGTAAATTCCTCATTGGCAGAAATTATAACTGTCATAATCCAGCTGTGTCACCCTTTGGTGTATTAAATAAGGAAGTAATGTTTCACCGCAGCTGATAAGTGCATCTTCGAGTAAAAAGACTTTGGTCACAGCTTGGACTAAAAAATAGACGTGTTTTTGAAACACCTTTGATGGACTGAACGTAAATACATTTTCTATGATGTTACTGAACTTCAAATTTTTCACTGCATTGGCTTTTCTTATTCTTTATCTGTTATCATCGAGTGCTGGGCTGAACATCCAGAGGGCAGATCAAGATGTCTTTGATAATCCAAATTGTAAAAGTCCTACTACAGTTGGCTGCAACTGTAATGTTTTACATGCTGATTGCGTAAACTCCAATTGTAAAAGATGTAAATGCTCCTCAACATACAAAACGTTTCTTTCTTCGAACGATAGAAATGGCCAATGTGTGAAAGATCGACGCTTGTTATTCATTCCTAGTAAGTCTTTATTTAATTCATCAAAAATTAAATACCATTACTTAATATCTAGTAAAATTACATTCGGTTTAATCAATCTACTGGTGGTTACAATCATGTAATGTGCTTTGATGTTTGGTTCTTTCGTACTTCCGTTACGAGAATTTATTAAACTATTTTTTTTGCACAAGCTCGCATGTCAGACGTTCTGCAGGCCAAGTTTTCAGACTATGATTAATTGAGACAATTTCTCACTCTGGTGTTCTATTTAGTTGATTTAATTATTGACTAAAGTTAGGTTCAGGATTAGGTTGATGGTTAGAAGTTGCCCGGAAATGGTTTCCGTTTGATGTACCGAAAATCGTCACATCGCCATCCGATAACATTTAATAAATCGATACCATTAGTGACTCTTTATAGATGTTTATATGAGCGGGGGTACCCCGGTTAGCCAGGTTGATTAGCTTAACAATGTTATTCTCAGGGCTACTACAGACACCCAAAATTATATTTCAAAGTAGAACTGCCTTAATTTGGCTGTAGGAAGAGCATAAAGTTAATTCAAATGATATTTTTTGAGTGGAGTAACATTTTCGTGACAAAACTCAGCCAAGTTAGCCTTCGCCCTCGCGATATATCATCCCTCGGGTCTAGCCCGGTTCATATAAACAGCACCTTCAATCTACGACGCGACAACCTCAACGAAGCGGCCCTCAGAACATTAAGAAGAAATGTGAATTTAAAGCATTTTATAAAGTAGCCATTGTAAATTGACTATCGCGTATATCAGGTATCAATCTTGTTTTATGACCTCCAAAACGCTCCAGTTCTGTTAAAACGATTGCATGAACAGGTGTTTCAGCTGAAGTCTCAGCGAGTTCACGTCGTCTTGAAGACGTGAAAATGTTCAGAGTTGCGTTGTAAACAGAACGAGGACGGCGTAGAAAATACTCTTGGGACTACAAATTATCCATTCTCTTTGTTTCGCATGAATAATTCTTTGTTGCTGATTTGGACGAGCTCCTATACAACGAGAGACAATGGTATACTAGTTTTATAATAAAGACACGCATGGTAGTTTGAGGTATTTTTTCGTATAGTACCTCATGATTTCTTGTTCATTATTCACCTCTGGGTTAGAATATTTATAATTTTACATGGAAAATGTGAAATAAAACTATTTATTTGGATAGAAATTGTAAATTTATATTAAAACAATTAGATAACTCGCCCTCGTTTTCTATGAGTGATGTCCAACTTTGCTCCACCTCGTTGACTATCCTCTCATAGAAAACTTGGGCTGGATGTATAAATGTTAAATAGTATTTTATAGCGCCCTGATTAGTCTAGCACGTGATATCCTGACTATTCACTGTTTCGTAACATGGCTACCCGATTTGTGATGGAAGAGGGAGGATTAGTTATATACACTAGTCTGTACTGCCAATAAATACACAAAGACTACACAATTTAACATCAGTGTGTTCTCATGTGAATTATTTTATAATTTGTGTTGAGTACAATAGTTAAAAAGATGTTTTACCTACGAAATGTTATTGGATAAACTTTTAAACATTTTCAGAAACAAATTTAATAATTGTAGAATGGTTTCAACTTTCAACAACCGACAGTTCTTCTCTTCGTATTCGATGTTTGATTGATTGATTGATTGATATTTTATTCTTTTGTTACTTATTACTTACTTTGCGCTAGTCAGTGGAATCCCCCGCACCCCCCGACCCGGGGAAGAGCGGGGATTTAGACGCGACTGACAACTAAATAAAATTAAATCCCCGTATATCGTGGCATGTTTTTGTGTCTAAACCCTCCTCATCCCCGAACCCGGGGCACTCCACTAGATAAAATAGTTTAAGAAAGCAGTACCGGTACGCTCATATTAATAAAATGATCTCGAATAAAAATACTGTATCGTCAAGAACTAGGAATATATTGAACGATGACTTTAGTATAAATACACTGGTCAAGTTACTTCGGATTATCCCCTCGCCCGGCGCGAAGCG
Organism: Chrysogorgia sp. JL179-B06; assembly: GCA_035772405.1. Taxonomy (NCBI): domain Eukaryota; kingdom Metazoa; phylum Cnidaria; class Anthozoa; order Scleralcyonacea; family Chrysogorgiidae; genus Chrysogorgia; species Chrysogorgia sp. JL179-B06. Next base: position 447,841 of record JAYKKM010000304.1, read on the forward strand.
CCGGCCGAAGGCCGAATGCCTGAGGGCGAGGGTGCTAATATCGACCGGCGTTTAGTCCCCACGGGATGCTTGGTCTGCAGTGATGGGCAAACTGGTTATGCATCAACCGTTCAACCGTCGTCCAAATGCGCGGCTTCGGAAAATTTGGCCTGGTAAATAGTGAAAAACTTTGATAAAGTGAGTTTGAAAACAATTTATTGCTATGGATAAACAACCAATACAAGCAAACAAAACAAAAAGAGGAGCAAGACAAAATCGAGTTGAAACCGAGGAGCAAAAGGTCGAAAGACTACGGATAAAAGACATAAAAGGAGAGCGACACCGACAAAAGATATAATTACTGCAATACCAGAGCCAGACCATCAAAACAAGTTATATTCTGCACAAAATCAGCGGATGCAGTATAAACGTTTGTTTCAAACAAACACTGATTTCATGCCGAAACTGTAGAATGTAGTGTTGACCACAGTTTATAGTACAAGCAAGTTTTATTTTGAAATATTTATCTATGCCTATGGATACTTTGCTCAGACACGAATGCAGGTAAATAAATTAGCTAATAATAGTACACTGTGAGTCTGTGTTGAGCGAAGGTCCTTTTGTTTTAACTTTTATTAGTGTCTATATATATTTGTAAGACAGGAGATATATTTAAACATGAAGGCGTTCGTTCCCAACCCGCGATTTCCGGTCGAGTTCGATAAACATTAATATGCCTTTTCAGCATAGTTTTTTGGTTAGGGTTAGTAATTTGGTTAGGTTTAGAATTTTGGTGATATTAGGATTAGCATTTCGTTGAATTCTAAAAGACTACCGCCTTACTGCTACCGTACGAATAGGCACTGCCTTCACTACTTTATCTGTTTTATATTCTTGAGACTTGAGTGACGAAGGGCTTTCGCTCGAAGTGTTGAATGTTGAGACCTGTTACACACTATTTTGGCAGTGCACCAACCTTTTATAAGAGATCGGTATTTCTACACTGCCTATATAGTGCCTACAATGTACAGTACGAATAACAACATTTTATAGTACTCTTCAATAAAACAACAACCATGTTATTGTTTAATGATAGTTGTACAGTTGTACTGTATTGTAATTGTTCAGAAATATTTAGACAAATTTTGAAATACTTAACCGAGAAAGTTGTACTGTGTACCATTGGAAAGCCCTTGAACAGGAAAAATTTGAAACTGCATACTATAGATGTGTTTAATAATATACAACCTGAGCCTGGCCCACAATTTTGTAGTATAAACAAGCATTACTGATACTGGTCAGTGTTAATATATACACTGCTGTAGTGAATCCAGAGCTCGGATTAGGCAGACAATACATGGATGATTGTCAAGCTCATATCATCAGACAATGAGTCCTGGACAGGAATCAAACCTGTAACTTTCGGTTTGCTGGTTAGATGTTTTACGATTGAGCTACTGAGACTCAGTGAAGGTTACAATGATGTACTGGTTTGATTGATATATATGTACTGCCTAATGCCTATGTGGCAATCATACAATAGTAATGCCTGTATGTATTAATCAGTTAATATATATCACTGCTGTCTTGTATGTTGGAGAACTTGGAGTAGACACATGCAGAGGATACATGGATGATTGTCAAGCTCCTTATAATCCTCAGAAAATTATTCTGAGTTCTGGACAAGAATCAAACCTGTAACCTTCTGCTTGCTGCTCATGAGAGGACACTCTAACCATTGAGATGGAAAGTGAAGGTTACAATTATGTACTGATTCGATTGATATATACCATATTCACCACAGCAGTGTATATATATATTCACCCAAGCATCTCCAAGTAATTAACATATCCATCCAAGCATTACTGATACAGTAATAGTAACTGCCGCATAGGCAGTACAGTACATATATCAATCGAACCAGTACATCATTGTAACATCTCTCCATATGAGTCTTGATGGCTCAATGGTTTAGTCACCAACAATGCAGAAGGTACTTTACAGGTTCGATTCCTGTCCGGGACTCTTGATGAATTCATCAATAGTGTGAGACATTAATACTGTAATTTCTTTATTAGTGATTGATGGTAGAAACAGCAGTAAACTTCCCCACTATTCTGTTCAGTGCAGGTACTGCACACAAAAATTTAAAAAGTTTGCGCTATTTAGTTTGATGTCCTATGAAAGAATTAAATTCAAACAACACAAAGCTGTCAGAGATATTGCCCACTGCAAATCTATTCAGTTTTGCAAATAAATTGGCTATTACCTAATTCACTTAAAAGAACTACAGTACTGTATTACAGTAGTAAATTAGCAAACTACCGTACGCTATAAAAGTTTCAAACAGTAAGCGGGCGAGGGGTGTTGCGTATAACGTATTTCTAGTTTTACGATAATCACCTACAGCGTTTAGGCAAAATTGCTGCCAGCCAATTTTTTCAAAAACATCGTGGCTATGCATCCAATAACATGCAAAGGTTACGTGAATAGAGTTTATGTTTAATAGGATTATTTTCATTCCTCTATTCGGCCGGCCACACTTTTGTTTGCACACTTGTGTTCTCGCTGATGGTTGGTAGTAAAATTATACATTTGTTTTGTAGTCTTTGCTGCTGTTGTAAGTTCTGTAAGTTCTTTCATTTCGGCCATATTCAGAACGCAAATGTCATCTTCCGAACTTTTTCCCGAGACTCTTCTACATGTACGCGTAAATCACAATATATTGCGAGCTAGCAAAACCCCGATAAAACTGCGATGATTTCCCGACTATATTTTATTAGTTGCTAGTAATATGATAGAAATCCCCGGAGTGCGCGGCATATATTTCGGTCAATTCCCCCGCTAAAGCCGCGCTAATCCAGGCATGTCCCCGGGTATGGGGGTGCGGGGATTCCACTGACTAGTGCATTACGCTATTTGGGCATTAAATAGTATATTGTCTAGTACTTCCAACCTCTTACACTAATGTAAATTCCTCATTGACAGAAATTAAAACTGTCATAAATATCCAGCTGTGTCACCCTTTCGTGCAATTTAAATAAGTAAGTAATATTTCGCCACAGCTGATAAGTTCATCTAATTCATTGAGTAAAAAGACTTTGGTCACAGCTTGGACTAAAAATAGATGTGTTTTTGAAACAGCTTTGATGGACTGAAGTGAACAGTTCAAATATATAGTTGCATTGGCTTTTCTTATTCATTATCTGTTATCATCGAGTACTCGGCTGAACATCCAGAGGGCAGATCAAGATGTCTTTGATATAATCCAAATTGTAAAATTCCTACTACAGTTGGCTGCAACTGTAATGGTTTACATGCTGATTGCTTAAACTCCAATTGTAAAAGATGTAAATGCTCCTCAACGTACAAAACGTTTCTTTCTTCGAACGATAAAATGACCAATGTGTGAAAGATCGTCGCTTGCTATCCATTCCTAGTAAGTCATTATTTAATTCATCCAAAAATTAAATACCATTACTTAATATCAAGTTAAGTTACATTCATCTAGTCGATCTACTGGTTGTTACAATAATGTAAAAGACAGTTTCAGTTTGCTGAAGGACGGTTATAATTTATGCTTCTTTCGCACTTCCGGTACGGGAATTTATTACTAAGTTTTTAAATGGTTTGCGTTGGATGTGCCGGACATCGTCACTATGCTGTAACGAATTATGAAAATAAATAAATATAATAAATATATTACAGCTTCTTAAGTTCAAATTCAGAAATATTACAAACGTGAAATTCGATTTGGCAAAAAGTATCGCTTGAATGGAGAATGTATAACTTCGCGAGGCTTGCTCGTTTCGAGTAAATGTTGTTCGAATAGCGTAGAGTCTAGCTGCTATTAATAGCTCAAAAAGCGGACAAACAAACCTAATTTGACTCACAAATTATTGCAAATGAGCTATTTCTTTTGTTATGGCCGCAAGAATTATGGGTAAAAGCGGACAAACATCGGTACTGACGTCATCTCGACGGAGCGCTATTAGAAATATAGCGTTCAAATGGTCATACTGAATTGTGACATTATCAATGCGCCATATGATTGCCGTATGTTATTTTAATACTAGAAGGCTATAATGGGCCATGATCGCTTTGATAATGGTACATGGTTTAGATTGTTATCGAGTGGAACACGGCAACAAAACGACACTACAAACTAGGAGACACTGCAGTATAACCTCAACGTTTTTGAACAAATGTGACATCGGGTCCCGCACGATTTCCGTATGTTATTTTAATAGTTAGAAAGGTATTCCCGTTCGTTTGTACGATTTGAAATGACCGCCAGATAAGCCGTTCAATTCAGCAAATATTATAAACGTGATGTTCGATTTGGGAAAATTATCGCTTGGCCTGCTGAACACTGCTCCAACCTCATACCCATTGCTCCTGTATCAGTACCGAGGCAGCAAGACTCCAGTCCTAGTCTTATATTATGCTATAAGGGTATGAGCAAAAAAAAATCAAGATGATAGCATTCGTCATTGTGTTAAAACATGGTTTAAAATGATCGTATATACGCGTATATAAGTCGAAAACTCTAAGGATTTCAGATCAAGATACAGATACGCTTTCTGGTAATTTATTCAAAAAGGGTAAAACATTTTATCTTGATTTATTTTAGCTGTAAAGCACAGTAACCCATGACATGCATGATTAGAATGCGTTCTCCTTCGTCGCCCGCAATAATTACATGCCTTTTCAAAACATCCAAAACTACTAAAAAACTACCCATACCCAAATTCCCTTATTATACTTTGCTTTCTCCACATCTACATAACATATCATCAATTTCCCCTTAACTATTCAATATCCATTTGCCTTTAATTCAAGCGCGCAAATTCAGTTTCCCATTCATATGTTTTTCATACTTCTTCACTCTAGATCTCCATTGAAATAAAACACCTTTTTACGAAATTGTCTTTCTTCCTTTTCACATTTTACACCATAAAATATATTTGCCTTGCTCTCTATTCTTTCCCAACATTTACTCCACTACAGTGACAACATCACCCGCTTTCCAATTACATCAGGTGCGCAGCTTTTCCAATAAAAAAACAATGTTAATTTTCTTCATCGCAGATCGGCTTTGCCCAGAAAGCCTTCTGCATGCTGCACACACCATGCGGTATGGCCAAACGCGAACACCATAATACCTCTCTGTCCAATAATTCCAGTATAATTCTGCATCTTCGAATCGAACAAATTCTTTAACGACATTTTATTTCCTCACGAAATTTATCTTCAAGTCACCAAATTCAGTCTAACCTTACAAATACCTATCACAACTAGGAATAGTTAACACTAAAACTGCCGCCGCTTGTCTCGTTTGTTTATGAGACCTGTGGAGCTACTGAGAGTGTAAGGCTGAAAGCTATACAGTGAAAGCTTTTAGCAAAGACTTCTGAATTACTTTCCCGAATTCCGTTGTTTGAATTTCTCTGTTTTAACATTATATTGTAATACACTCTTCATATTTCGGCTCGCTCGGTGAATTCACGGTGTATCATTCCAGACGGCGCGGGTAAATATCAGTCTGATGACCTCATAGTTCCATAGCTCGATCTGGCACAATTCACTGGATAGTTGCGGGCATAGGCTCAAAAAACCGCGCAGGATTTCTCTATTTACAGCCCGATTTTGTGATTTGGTGGGATTTTCAATTTCGTGATGCGTACACGCGACCCCCTGCTGTTCACATTGCAATCATGGCTTCGACCCGTGCTTCGACATAGACTTATTATGTATAATCTACATAGGCGTACGGGCAAAATTTTGTAGGGGGCTGAGCATAACTTGCCCGAATAAATGATGACGTCAATATTACTGAAGAACACGAATTGCCATCGTTTAGCCTAAGCATTATTAGATAGATAGATAGATAGATAGATAGATAGATAGATAGATAGATAGATAGATAGATAGATAGATAGATAGATAGATAGATAGATAGATAGATAGATAGATAGATAGATAGATAGATAGATAGATAGATAGATAGATAGATAGATAGATAGATAGATAGATAGATAGATAGATAGATAGATAGATAGATAGATAGATAGATAGATAGATAGATAGATAGATAGATAGATAGATAGATAGATAGATAGATAGATATAGATAGATAGATAGATAGATAGATATAGATAGATAGATATAGATAGATAGATAGATAGATAGATAGATAGATAGATAGATAGATAGATAGATAGATAGATAGATATAGATAGATAGATAGATAGATAGATGTTTAATAAAAATTACTTTGCAGCCCTAAAGCTGAATTGCGTAATTTACAAGTTTGATAGATTAACTAATAATAACTAAACTAGAAATACGTTATACGCAACACCCCTCGCCCGCTTACTGTTTGAAACTTTTATAGCGTACGGTAGTTGCTAATTTACTACTGTAATACAGTACTGTAGTTCTTTTACGTGAATTTGGTAATAGCCAATTTATTTGCAAAACTGAATAGATTTGCAGTGGACAATATCTCTGACAGCTTTGTGTTGTTTGAATTTAATTCTTTCATAGGACATCAAACTAAATAGCGCAAACTTTTTAAATTTTTGTGTGCAGTACCTGCACTGAACAGAATAGTGGGGAAGTTTACTGCTGTTTCTACCATCAATCACTAATAAAGAAATTACAGTATTAATGTCTCACACTATTGATGATTCATCAAGAGTCCCGGACTGGAATCGAACCTGTAAAGTACCTTCTGCATTGTTGGTGACTAAACCATTGAGCCATCAAGACTCATATGGAGAGATGTTACAATGATGTACTGGTTCGATTGATATATGTACTGCCTATGCGGCAGTTACTATTACTGTATCAGTAATGCTTGGATGGATATGTTAATTACTTGGAGATGCTTGGGTGAATATATATATACACTGCTGTAGTGAATATGGTATATATCAATCGAATCAGTACATAATTGTAACCTTCACTTTCCATCTCAATGGTTAGAGTGTCTCTCATGAGCAGCAAGCAGAAGGTTATAGGTTTGATTCTTGTCCAGAACTCAGAATAATTTTCTGAGGATTAAGGAGCTTGACAATCATCCATGTATCCTCTGCATGTGTCTACTCCAAGTTCTCCAACATACAAGACAGCAGTGATATATATTTGTATATATTAACACTGACCAGTATCAGTAATGCTTGTTTATACTACAAAATTGTGGGCCAGGCTCAGGTTGTATATTATTAAACACATCTATAGTATGCAGTTTCAAATTTTTCCTGTTCAAGGGCTTTCCAATGGTATACAGTACAACTTTCTCGGTTAAGTATTTCAAAATTTGTCTAAATATTTCTGAACAATTACAATACAGTACAACTGTACAACTATTATTAAACAATAACATGGTTGTTGTTTTATTGAAGAGTACTATAAAATGTTGTTATTCGTACTGTACATTGTAGGCACTATATAGGCAGTGTAGAAATACCGACTCTTATAAAAGGTTGGTGCACTGCCAAAATAGTGTGTATCAACACTTCGAGCGAAAGCCCTTCGTCACTCAAGTCTCAAGAATATAAAACGATAAAGTAGTGAAGGCAGTGCCTATTCGTACGGTAGCAGTAAGGCGGTAGTATTTTATAATTCAACGAAATGCTAATCCTAATATCACCAAAATTCTAAACCTAACCAAATTACTAACCCTAACCAAAAAACTATGCTGAAAAGGCATATTAATGTTTATCGAACTCGACCGGAAATCGCGGGTTGGGAACGAACGCCTTCATGTTTAAATATATCTCCTGTATTACAAATATATATAGACACTAATAAAAGTTAAAACAAAAGGACCTTCGCTCAACACAGACTCACAGTGTACTATTATTAGCTAATTTATTTACCTGCATTCGTGTCTGAGCAAAGTATCCATAGGCATAGATGAATATTTCAAAATAAAACTTGCTTGTACTATAAACTGTGGTCAACACTACATCTCTACAGTTTCGGCATGAAATCAGTGTTTGTTTAAAACAAACATTTATACTGCATCCGCTGATTTTGTGCAGAATATGACTTGTTTTGATGGTCTGGTACTCTGGTATTGCAGTAATTATATCTTTTGTCGGTGTCGCTCTCCTTTTATGTCTTTTATCCGTAGTCTTTCGACCTTTTGCTCCTCGGTTTTCAACTCGATTTTGTCTTGCCGCCTTCCTCTTCCGCTCCTCTTTTTGTTTTGTTTGCTTGTATTGGGTTGTTTAATCCATAGCAATAAATTGTTTTCAAACTCACTTTATCAAAGTTTTTCACTATTTACCAGGCCAAATTTTCCGAAGCCGCGCATTTGGACGACGGTTGAACGGTTGATGCATAACCAGTTTGCCCATCACTGCAGACCAAGCATCCCCGTGGGGACTAAACGCCGGTCGATATTAGCACCCTCGCCCTCAGGCCTTCGGCCTTCGGCCGGCGCTTCGCGCCGGGCGAGGGGATTAATATATATATTAATATATATAAATGTATCTAAAAATTTACAAAAGGATAAAAGAAGATCAAGATAAAAGGCTAAAAGTTACACATTGTCGGAATAAATGTTCTCTTAAAGCGATTGGTACGTGCTAATGGAACGTTGAAGACTCTTTTATTCCTGATATTGTACTTTGATTCGTGCTTGGGAGGAAGGAGGTTGTGCAATTTGTGCGACTCAGAACTCATAATGCATGAAAACATACTGTGGCATAATTGCAGGCGTCTTTCTTGTAAGGAAGTTAAGTTAAAAACCTGCAAGTTTATAATTATATGGCTCACAAGGCGATATGATTGCTAAAGCTCTCTTTTGCACTCGTTCTAAATCGTCGTTTAGGTATTCAGGAAGGGAATGGTGGAAAACTTGTGAGCAGTATTCTAACAGTGGTCTGATGCAAATGCAGTAAAAATTTCGAATATCTTTTGCTGGTACACAAGAACGTTTAAGTGTTACTAAAAAGTGCATGCGCTTATTTGCTTTCTTAATTATCTCACTAATGTGAGTGTTCCATTGAAGATCAGACGAAATATGCAAACCTAAGATCTTTTCGTGGTCAACAACAGGAAGCGCTTTACCATTTACTATTACTGGCTCAAAAACATGTTTATGTTTTTTAAAATCAATAATAAGTTCTTTACATTTCTTGGCGTTGAGCTGAACTTTGTTTTCGGTGGACCAATTTTCAACTGATCTAACGGCTTGTTGGACTTGGCTGTTGGCCCCTCTTTGGACAACTTCTGATAATGTTGTGTCATCTTCGAACTTCCAAGTGCGGACATCTTGAACTCTCAGATCATTAATAATTAGCAGGAACAGCCACGGACCAAGTTTCGTACCCTGCGGAACACCCGAGGGTACGTCGCCCCACTCTGAAAAACAGTCATGTGAAAGTTTGACACGTTGTTTTCTGTTCATTAGAAAATCGGCTATCCAGCGTATGATGCTCCGAGGAATGGGCAAGCTAAGGAGCTTACGTACTAAAGTATGATGGTCGATAAGGTCAAATGCCTTTTTGTAGTCGAATAGGACAACTCTCACCGCAGCACCTGTAGCATCTGTGGCTTGAGCCCAATGATGTATCATAGAAATGAGGGCTTGCGCGGTGGAGGACTTCGGAATAGCCCCAAATTGGTCAGGATCAATCATGTCAATAATTGCAGGCGCAACATAGGATTTCACAACAAAGTCTTCAGCTACTTTAGATAACGCTGGGGTCAGGGAAATAGGTCGAAGATGGTTGTTGACATTCACGATAGGACTTTGCTTTGGTACAGGGATGACGTCCGCCAGTTTCCAAGGGTTAGGGAGACACTGTTCAGCGAAAGAACTATTTATAACGCAGCAGATAGGACTGGCGAGGATTTCAGCGTATTCTTTGAGAATCCAGTTGGGGACGCCATCTGGCCCAGGTGCTTTATGGGGAAGTTTACGTAGGACAGTAAGAACAGCATCGACAGGAATTTGGAGTACCGCAGAGTTCTCTTGGATGGAGGGAAGAGAGACAAGCCTTTGGTAGGATTGCATTGGCTCGAGGAAGGCATCATTTATCAAGTTGGCAATATCTTGAGGCGAGAGTGAGTCGATACCATCGATATGTAATTGAGATTGTAGCGCCTCAGAGCCACAAGCTGGTACCATACCGGCAATGCGCTTAACTGCACTCCACCATTGGTTGGGCTTTGTTTCCTTAAGATGCTGAACCTTTGATGAAAAATATCTGCCACGCAGGGTTTTCCTTTCACGATTGACAAGATTACGAAGGTGGCGATAACTCTCCCTATCACCATTAGAAAAAGCTTGCTGACGCGACTTTAACAGCTTCTTAAAATCCGCTGTAATCCATGGAGGATCGTTCACATGCAGCTTCACTTGCTTTAATGGCATAATGGTGTCAAAGCCATTCTTGATAAAATCAGTAAGAAGCTGTAATTTGTTTTCACAACCTTCGATATCGTCCAGAAGCGACCAACCGATGGAGTTTAGGTACCTTCCAAGTTCAGCCTTCCGGCTTGGCCGAGTGTCACGTTTGGACACTGTTCGTCGACTAATATTTTGGTTAGGAGGCCGCGCTTTAGTCCGAAGTAAAACGCCGTTATGGTCTGAAAGGCCAAAGGGCTGAATGCACTCCACAGAGCCACTGTTGTAAGCTTGAGGCATGTTGGTAATAATCAGGTCCAGTGTACGATCTCCTCTGGTCGGTGCACGAACAAGTTGTTTCATTTTTAAATTGGACCAAGAGGCGCCTGATGTTTAGACGATTGAAATCACCGGTTAGTAAAATACCACAACCAGGGTAGAGGCCTTCGATAGTAGTGAGAGTGGTCGACAGATGTTCCAGCATAGTCCCGTCATCAGCACTCGGTGGATGATAAACAGTGCCTGTGATAATACAAGGGATACCGCGGGGTAGTCGTGTGGGTCTAATATGAACCCAAAGAACCTCCATTTCTTTTTTTTCCAATTGGACTAGGTGATTATTCGGTATCGTATTTTTAATATATAAGCACACCCCGCCATGCGATCCAAAGGCGCGATTTTTGCAGATAAGACTATAACCTGGCATATGGAGATATTCGGGATTAATTGTATCTTGCAACCACGTTTCGGTGAGGCTGATCAGATCGGGTTTTTGTTCTTGAATGAAACATCGGACTTCATCAATTTTGGGTGCAAGGGACATAGTATTTGCGAGTAGCAAACTAGGACCAAATTCGTACTTGTTGGCTGTACAGATTGAAGATCGAGCAAGAGGCACCAAATTGCGTGACTGTGTTCTGTCATTGGACCGATTTATGCAAATTTGTTCTCTCGAAACTTGAACACGTTGAATATTCAATGAGTTCGCCGTCTGTTTACTTGAAGTTGCTGAGTTTTGAGATATAATTGTGTGAATGTTTCGAATAGCTGGATGGCGATGATGATTTCCTCCCCGCTGCATTTTCTCTGGTAGGCATGGAATGCGGATAAGGCATCTTTCCGTCGGTTTTTTCCGATTTATTATGATCTGAAAATATGCGTCCGACTCGTGACAACTTCAATTTTCTTCTGGTAGTTTGTAAATATATTTTTCACAGCACGTAAATGTAGACCAGCCCTTGTTCCTCTCGTCCGAAGCAAACCATAGTATTTTAAGTGTGTAGTAGATTGGAAGGATAAACGGCTAGGAGCAAACCGCTTTAGCGAAAACAAAGCTGATCGCGAGTATTGAGTCAAGCGTAACGTCGAAGACGAATGAGAGTCATTTGATTCTCTGTGTACTGGAGCATTTCTCAGCAAAAATTCAGGTCCGGGATTCGGGGAAATATCAACATGGACCGTAAGGTCGATAACGAAAGACTTCGATGGAAGTACCAGACATGTAGACCCACGTTTAGACTGTTTGGCAAGGGCGAACGACACGTTGTATTGCGATTGTAAGTTATGTCTTTGTATCACAACACGACTACCAGGCAGAACAAATTCACGGCCAACAAGAGCTGATATCAATCCATCGGTATGTAATCCATGGCTAATCTTCAAGAAAAAGTCATCAAGGAACATTCAAGGTCGATGTAGTTAACGAATTATTATCAAGGAAAGCTAAAATTATTAAAAGGTTTGAGAGCGTGTAAATTAAACCGGCAGCCATGACAGGCGCTCACTGATTTCATTATTACAAATGCACGTTTTTTATTAATGTATGTGAACGGGGGTATGCTCCCCCGAGAACATTTTTGATTCCCTCAAAGTGTATTTCGTGCAATTTGAGGGCACTTTTATCGTTTTTGCAGTCGCGGCAGTGTGCGGGATTCGAAGCATTTAATTACCGTTAAAGTAACACAGATTTTCCAAATTTAGACCGCGTGGATATCTCTCCTGAAATGCATAGAGTGCGTTCCACGACGGCAGAAGAGAAGGAAGGAAAAGCAATTAGCCATAAAACCAAATTGTGTAGTTTGATATTAATTGTACATAGCTATTGTCCCTTACCATTACATTGTACAGAGGCCTTCTATCTGTTTCGCTGAGCCAGTTTACATTGAAATCTCCAATAATTACACTTTCCTCACCAGCAACTTCAGCAATTTCCCTTAATGCTGAACACAGTTGACTAATAGGAACTTTTGGTGAGCGATACACAGCAACGATTGTCAAGTTTGGATGACTTGTTACTTTGATCATTGTGAATTCTCTAAAATTAATGTTGTGGCTGTAAGTAAAACCAGCAACAAAAGGCACTCTGTTGTATACTGCTGTACCATAACACGGTCGTCCATTGTTTACACAAGAGTCATTACGAAATAACTCAAAACCATCAATGGTGTACATTTCATTTGGCTCTATCGGATTGAACCTTGTCTCTGTAAATACTGCTATATGGCTAGAAACATAATTAAAATCTTTACGAACATCTGCAATGTGTTTGTGGAGTGAACGCGCGTTTAAATAGCACAATTTTAAAACTGAATCATCATTTATTTTGTACAATGGAGAGATACAAAGTTGGAGGCTTCTTTCTATTCTCAACTCTTCCATTTCACTCAGCAATTTGGAGCTTTGAAGTAAGCTGTTTAGACTTTTTTGGGTCGTTTGGAATTTGCTTCATTATTTTGTCTCTGAGTTCTGCAGAATTAGCACCTGCATGTACTGTATGACACTGTCGTGAGCTTTTATTGTGTATTTTGTCCCTGTTGCTGCTTTATAAACTTGGTAATTAAATTCATCAACATTCAAGTTTTGTATAAATAAACGAGGTGCTTGTTTTGGACAGTTTTGTTCTGGAACTATTCTTTCTTTGATCTTGCGAATATCATTCTCAGTATGATTTCCTTCTCTTAAAATATCCAAAATTTGTGCAAATGCTTTACTCTCTCTTTGCCGCATTATTTCATGTAGTTCAAACATACGAAAGTGTTGTTTCCATAAATTTGGAGTAAGAACACAATATCAAAATCAAAATCAAAATTATCAAAATATTTAAATATAAAACCATCCATGACTGGTTTTAATTGAAACAAATCACCAATTGCAATTATGTTTACACCTCCAAAATCTTCTTTGCTACCTTTGATGTCCTTTAACCGATTATTTACTTGAACATTAAACATACTGTTTCCAACCATTGATATTTCATCTAGTAATATCAGTTTTACACTTCCTAGTTGATACCTTAAATTGTTTAATCTATTTTAATCAAGTGGTTTATAATTTCTTAAGGACTGACATACAGGTATTGCAAGAGCACTGTGTATTGTATTGCCTGGAATGATAATGCAGCTTTTCCTGTAGGAGCTAGAAATAAAACATTAACTTGACTGAAATCCTCACCAGCTCTTGTATTATAGTATTTCAATGCTGCTTGATAGGTTGATTTTGTAATATGTGATTTGCTAACACCTCCGCCTCCACTAAGAAACGAGTAAAATGGTTTGTCTGAGGTCTTTATTAGGTGAAGAGTATGATAGAACAATTCCTTTTGTTCTTTATTTAATATTTGCACCATTTCTCTATATTCGTCATCTGGCATTTCATTTAGAATAAGTGTTTCATTATTTGATGATGCAGAAGGAATGCCAATGTCATGTGACAGATCATAGTTTTCATTCAAATCAGGATGTAAATCTATATCCATGTAAAAATACCTTTGGAACGGGATTCCGCCCGGGATCCCGGTAAATCCCACCCGGGATCCCAGATAAATCGCACATGGGATCCCAGGTAATACGGCCTGGGATCTCGGGTAAATCCCGCCTGGATAATCCCACCTGGGTAATCCCGCCTTGGGATCCCGGGTAATCCCTGCTGGGACTTTGAAGTGGGATCCCGCCTGGGATTTTAATACAAAAATTTGTATGGGAGATTTTATCAGATATTAAATTAATGTCATCCTTTGTGGAATATGGGAATTCCACCTTCCTAAACTGCACAGATATATATTGTATTATAATTTTGACAAAATATAACTTTTAAGTTTTAACTCTAATTTTTTAAAATAAATAGTTTAATTAGTTCATTTCATGAAACTATAGCTACTTTTTAAAAATAATTGGGAAACTAGTTCAAAATATATGATACATTCAAGTAAATATTTAACTAACTTGCTACGGTATTGGAAATAAACACTTTAAAATATATACATTAATATAAGACCAAAGAGTTAAAATTTAGTATGTTAAACATGTTAATATATGATATACATGTATACCTAATAAATACAGTTAATTAAGTAACAATCATACATTATATTAATGTCTCAGTGAAATAATAGTTTTTAGTTTTTAAATGATGGCTATTTTTTTTTCTTGTTCAAATTCCTACACTTATCTGCTATGTGTTGTTGGGTATTCATCGGTTCTCTTCGCCAGTTGTCTTCTGTCTGTTCTGTGTCCCCCAATCAAAATAAGTACACTAATGAGCTGACAAAATAAATGTAGCTGTGTTATTAAAAATATCTAATAATTTTCTTGACAAAAAATCTGTTTAACCTAAAATTATCTACAGACTGTATTAGCATACACCATAACCAATGTTTGCAATGGAAAATTAATTATTATATTCTTTCCAACATCAAGCACTATTATTAACAATTAGGGCCTGCTTGTGTTATAGATTATGACAATTACATGAGATAGATAGATAATTTATTAAAAATATCACATATTAAGCACTTGAATTAAACTGCTTTGGAATCAAACTGAATTGCGTGATTTTTACAAATAGGAAAAGAAATTAAGAAGTATATATAAATATATAACTATCAATATGAATAAAAATTATATAACTAAAATTAAGGAAATAAATGTATTTTTACAAACAATCGTATTAAACTATTGTTCGTTGTTCATCATATTCACTGAAGCTGGAATGAAAGTATTGGAAAACCTATTCGTCTTACATTTCAAATAGTTAAAAAGTCTAGGCCTTCTAATATTGTACCGATTCGAATATCTACATGGAATAAGATGTGCCAATTTGTGTTGTGGATTTAGACTCGCCTCGTGAAATAGTTTCCTACAAGCAACCAAGCGTCTATTATATAGGTAATCCAATCCAGATAACTCTAGACGAACGGTGTAAGGCGTGCCAGGAAATATGATCGAAAGGATACGCTTCTGGATACGTTCAATGGCCTTGGAGAGATAGTCCGGTAGGTGGCAAAGTGGTATACTTGGCAACTGTATTCAAGAACAGGTCTAATACAAGTAGTATAAAACACAACGATGTTAGAAACTGGAACTTTCGCGCGTTTTAGTTGGATTATAAAATAAAAACGCTTATTAGTTTTCTTAATGATATTGGATACATGCTTATATAATTAGTCCTAACACCCTAAGCATGATCTACAGTATCAAGATTACTATTGTTAAGGCTCACTCTTGGGAAAGTGAGGTTTGCTCTTCCAAAGTAGCTGTCAATTTCTTTGGTTTTGAAGTATTAAGTTGAAGACGATTCTCATCTGACCACATCTGCACGTCGCTAGCCATTCTTTGGATGGTACTGATGGTGTTCGTAGGTACTATCTCTGAAATTGTAGTGTCGTCAATCTATTTCCAAGTGCTGGTATAATCGAGCTTGAGGTATTAATCATGAGTATGAAGAGCCACGGACCCAGGTTTGTTCCCTGAGGAACACCAGAGGGGACTCCACGCCACTCCAAATAACAATCTCCAGAGAGTTTTACTCTTTGCTTTCTATTCATCAAAAAATCAATGACCCAGTTCTTCACAAAGCGAGGAATGTTGAGTTGGACAATCTTTATCGTAAGGATACGATAGTCTATGCGGTCAAAGGCTTTACGGTAGTCAAATAATAATACTCGAACAGTTGCTCCGGTACCGTCTCCATTACTTCATAATGCTGACTTTAGAAGCATAATACTTGGTTCGACAGAATTTTCTTGTACTGTTGACTTTATTACGATAGAACTTGTAAACCAAAGTATTTCCAGAAGTAAAGGCCCTTTGTCGTTGTTTAATGAGATGTTTAAGGTTTTACGCGTAGACCCGACTAGTAGCTCAGCCTATCAGAATGCCTAATCTTTAATAGACCACTAGTTGGTTGATACTAATATTACTATTAGTATATATCAATTTAATTTCAATAGTTATATTACTATTTAACAATTAGACAACGAGAACGAGTTGTCTATGAGCAGATAGTCAACGAGGGCCTTGTTTTAGTATCAACCATAAACAACCTTTCAAACATTGTTCCAAATTTTAAATTAGTTTTACCTTTTTGTTTGTAGAAGTCTCCCCATTCAAAATGTAGAGTTGCTCGATGACACATGATAAACAATCGCTCACAAAAAACGAGATTGTAATTACTTTGCTTCACATTTGGTATAGATATACTCCATGGCATAAGCGAATTCATTTTCTTATTCGAAAATGTCAAGTTGAACAATTTCCAATTACTTTCAGGCCAATGTTTTCATCACTCGTATATAAATTTTAGCGGACGCCATGTTTTGGACTAGATTCCAGGTTTGGCCGTGCAGCTTGAATATGTCGTGGCTTCTGATTGGTCAGGATAGGAATATTCCAACATAAGAAGGTTTGTGATTGGGTGACGCTACTCACTGTCTATCACCAATAGACAGCGAGTAGCTCAGCCAATCAGAATGCCGAATTTGTAATAGACCACTAGTTGGTTGATACTAATAGTATATAGTAGGCATTTCAATACTACCAAATACGCAGGACAACACTTTTAGTAACCTAATTATACTACATTTGGTCAATCTTAATAAATGAAAAAAGTCACTCCTCCACGGTTTTTACTGTTGATACTCTGATATATTATTATTTTCTTTGATTAACGTAAAATTGCGTTTAAACGCTTACTCCTACAGTAACTGACAGTTCTGGCTAATATTTAATAGAAAATAATTCGCCGGTGTAATTTTCTTTTCATTTCTCGGCAGATAGCAAAACGATGAAACCTGACGTGGAGGCAAAACAGTGTAAGTCAATAAGGATAGTGTTATGAATGTATAGATAAGGAAAGGAAACTGTTCAAGTTTATCCCTTTTAAGAATCTACCGAAACCAAGCGCAAAAATGTGATGGGCAAGCTGTCTTTCTTATGGGTGTATTTGATATTATATATATATATAATATATATATATATATATATATATAATATATATATATATATATATATATATATATATATATATATATATATATATATATATATATATATATATATATATATATATATATATATATATATATATATATATATATATATATATATATATATATATATATATATATATATATATATATATATATATATATATATATATATATATATATATATATATATATATATATATATATATATATATATATATATATATATATATATATATATATATATATATAAGTAGAGTGCTGCGTAGACAGTGTTTTGAATACATAGCAATTGTGAAAAGGTGGTAAACTGCCAAGAATTTAGTGACGAGATACTGACTTTCGAGCGGAACCCTTCATCAGAGTAAAGATGAGTTGAAATAAAATAAATAGGGCTTATATATATATATATATACCAAAAGGGTGTCACAGGTAGAAAGTAGCCAATCAAATGCACGGGAAATAAACTAACTAATAATTAATGAGATGGGAAAAGTTAAATCATTTACTATTTTTACAGTATATATATATATATATATATATATATATATATATATATATATATATATATATATATATATATATATATATATATATAATATATATATATATATATATATATATATATATATATACACATATATATATATAATTTATATATATATATATATAAATATATATATATAATTTATATATATATATATATATATATATATATATATATATATATATATATATAATATATATATATATATATATATATATATATATATATATATATATATATATATATATATATATATATATATATATATATATATATATATATATATATATATATATATATATATATACATATATATACAATATATATACTTATATATATACATATATATACATATATCTACATATATATAAATATATACACATATATATACATACATACACATATATACACACATATACACACATATACACATATATACACATATATACACATATATACACATATATACACATATATACATATATATACATATATATACATATATATACACATATATATACATATATATATATATATACATATATATATATATATATACATATATGTGTGAGTAGAAATTTTCTAGTCAGCAAGAGAGCTCAACACAGTAAAATTGTGGAGCAATGATATAGTTAAACATGGTTTATTTACAATTAAAAGTTAAAAACATTTACTCGAGTTTCACGCTCAAGGCGATCATCAGACTGAAGAACATGTCAAAGAACGGGGGGCTTATATAGATAGTACCTGATTATTTGCATAAAATTATAACCTAATGTTGCATGCATAAAATTACATGGAATTTTCCTAATTGAACCTAAGATTGCTTACATAAAAATTTATTGTCGTGTCTGCACTTAGATATCAATTCAGCTCTTTTGTTCAATAAAAACCGTTTATCCGCGTATAAAATATAAAAACGAATGCCCGCTGGATGGTGCCTGCCGCGAAGACAACCTGGTTTACCAAGCTGAAGTTACACAAACAAACAACCAGGATACGAAGATTTACATTGGTAATGACTGCGACAGAATTTAAAACCCGCTATAATAACCACACAATGTCATTTAAACATAAGAAGTACTCCACGAAAACGGCACTATCTAAACACATCTGGGAATTGAAAGAGAAGAACCATGACTACACAATCAAATGGACAATTTTGAAGCGAGCGAAATCGTGCAACAGCGGAAGCAAAACATGCAACTTATGCATTACGGAAAAATTTTATATTTTATTCGCGGAATAAACGGTTTTTATTGAACAAAAGAGCTGAATTGATATCTAAGTGCAGACACGACAATAAATTTTATGTAAGCAATCTTAGGTTCAATTAGGAAAATTCCATGTAATTTTATGCATGCAACATTAGGTTATAATTTTATGCAAATAATCAGGTACTATCTATATAAGCCCCCGTTCTTTGACATGTTCTTCAGTCTGATGATCGCCTTGAGCGTGAAACTCGAGTAAATGTTTTTAACTTTTAATTGTAAATAAACCATTTTTAACTATATATATACATATATATATATATAGATATATATATATATATATATATATATATATATATATATATATATATATATATATATATATATATATATATATATATATATATATATATATATACATATATATATATAATATATATATATACATATTTATATATACATATATATATATATATATATACATATATATATATATATATATACATGTATATATATATATACATGTATATATATATATATATATATATATATATATATATACATATATATATATATATATATATATATATATATATATATATTTATATATATATATATATATATATATATATATATATATATATATATATATATATATATATATATATATATATATATATATATATATATATATATATATATATATATATATATATATATATACACTGTAAATTCAAAAGAGTTATTTTGACTCCTTTGAAGGAGTCATTTTTTTGACCCCAGGACGACACCTCGAAGGAGTCATTTTGACTCCTTTTTGGCCTACTCCTTTAAAGAGTCATTTCTACCCTTTACATGAGTCATTTTGACACCTTCGAAGGAGTCATTTTGACACCTTCGAAGGAGTCATTTTGACACCTTTGAAGGAGTCATTTTCTACTCTTATGTAGGGTCAGACGACACCTTTAAAAGGAGTCATTTTAACTCTTCCTTTGGGTCATTTTTACTCTTATGTAGGGTCAGAGGACACCTTTGAAGGAGTCATTTTGACACCTTTGAAGGAGTCATTTCTACTCTTATGTAGGGTGAGACGACACCTTTGAAGGAGTCATTTTAAATCTTCTTTTGGGTCATTTTTACTCTTATGTAGGGTCAGACGACACCTTCGAAGGAGTCATTTTGATCCTTCTTTTTGGTCATTTCTACACTTATGTAGGGTCAGACGACACCTTTTAAGGAGTCAATTTTACCCCTTTTTGGGTCATTTCTACTCCTTTGAAGAGTCATTGGTACCCTTTATGAAGTTCATTCTACTCTATAACAAGTTGTGCAAATTAACAATGTTATTTGAAGGATTCCTGTAATTTGAATGATACATCCATATTGCATACTGTATACACAGAAACAAAAATAGAGATTGTGTAAAATAGTTTATTAACTAAATATGTCAATATTTTCAATAATTTATTAACTAAATATGTCAACAACATACTGTACTGGTAGGTTTTAAAATCTACTTAAACATATTTCTCAATAGTACATTATCGGTCCTAACAGGGTTCGAATTAACGATGTGCAATGTGCAATTTGCACATCGTTTTGGCCCAAATAGTAAAAGTTGCACATCACTTTTCAAAACGATGTGCAGAAAACAAATAATCTCAGTATTGAACACAAACAAACAGTTCTGACAAACTATAAGTTAAGTTAACAGTCCTATTTCCCAAAGGTTGAAAAATTGTGTGTATTTCCCGCAGCCACGCAAAAATTGTATTAAAATTGTAAAGAAAAGCCATAATCGATTGACGCCATATTTTGCATGTTTGCTCTAAAGTGCCCTGGGAACGAGTCACTTTCCCGCACAGGCCCGCGCAATTTCCAGGAGTTGCCCGCACAAAATGGTGGCCGAAATTTGATCTTTGTCGCGCATTTTAGTGATTTTATATAAAACTTTCCAATCTCTTAAACCAACAGGTAAGCAATGGCAACCGAAAGTATCTCATTCCTAGCCTAGAAATAGCCTAGAATGGGGGGAGGGGGGCATGAATTCACATCGTTTTTACTTAACTAATTCGAACCCTGGGTCCTAATCAAGGTAAACATGATATTATCATGCCCAATTAATGGACATTCAAACAACTGGCCCAGATTAACATCTTGTTTTAGGAACTCACACATATTTCACTAAAAGCCCATTTAAAACTAAGTAACGATATTCGGTTGAAACACTACGTTTATCTATTTCCTGCTAAGCTGTGGACCTAGTTACTCTGTCATAATTCATCAGAGGAATTATAGATCTAATGAAGGCATGAGTCAATGTGTCAAAGACTTTGGAAGAGTTTTGCAAGAAATAACTAAACGTAGTGTCAATTTTCACTAAAAATGCAATTAACATTATAAAAACATGAAATTTTCAGTTATATTATCAATGTTTTGTTTCAATAAAATGTTCTAACTGTTTTCATCCTTTATCTTCCTACCAATTGCACGCCTTTCATTTCTCCATGTTTGTGCCATAATGCCATTGTTGCCTCATGCTTCTGTGCTTCAGGACATGAGCTGAAAATAAATAAATATATAAATTTTAAAATATTAATAAGAGGGATATAGTCCTACAGGTATAAAAGAGATATTTCTAGAGGTATTTTTAAAAAATTCAAGTGAAGAGGTACAGTACTGTAGCTCTAAATACTTGCTTTTGTTAATTACTTTTTTATTTGAAAGGAAATAATGAAAGAGAAGTAATAGAGATGAGAATGCAGAATCAACCCCTCACTTGACCTATAACATTGACCTATAATCCAGAACCATAGTGATAAATTAGGCAGATATACATACAGTACCAGTCAATTTAACAATTAGACAACAAGGCACAAGTGTTCTATGCAAGCCAAGTTGTCTAACGCTCATCACAAGTTAATTGTTTTTGTATCAACAAACTAGTCAGTCAAACTTAAAATATGAAAATAAAGACAAACTGCAAAGTTTCTGGATTGTTTTGATTTTCAAAACTGGTGCTTAATCACTATAAGTGGTCTATCACAAATAGACCTATAGACTAGTAGCATAGCCAATTAGCATAGCCAATTAGCATTGGCGACAGACCACTAGTTTAAGTTTGTTGTCTTGATGCCATTGAATGATAATTATCCAATGGCTTTGGTGTTACTAAATTTAGATTACAACAAAAACCTGGTATACTTGAGGGGACTTTTTGAGAGAAGCAGAAAATGCAATCAGATTATAATAAATATCAGTGCCCACCCAAAACATGGATAAAAGCCAGGATATACAGTAATGTATGAAAAAATGTACGAAAGGGATTCTCAATTAATGCTCAGAGTGCCGATAACTTACTTTAGGACTTTCCACGGAAAAAATATGTGTTGTTATACATGTGTTTAAATTTTAACAATAAGAGACCTATTATGTCTAGTGAATCAATCTTTTGCTGTAATGTAATTATAACCAATTTCAATTTTTTAATTACCGTATAGCCAATTTCTGACCAATTATTAGTTTGACCTTCACACAGTCCAGAGCAGGATGGCCTTCCTTGCTTTTCCCTGTGACTGATAACTGGGACAGAATATATTTCCAAATAAGCTGACAATAAATTGGAAGTCTTCATGAATTACAGTAATAGATTTCTATGTGCAAATAGCACATTGTGTCGGTCACAAGAAACTACATATCACTTCAATATGCCATGAAAAAACTTGACAGATATAATGTAAAATCTCACTCTCTACAGGGGGAAATACATATTATTTCAATATTTCCTCAACTAATTCAAACTAGATAATACTGGGAATTGAACCCTGCGACCCTGGCAATATACAGTACACCAGCACACTAACCGACTGAACTATGGGAGCTTGGCTACAAGTTTAGTATATACCTGTACGACCATGGTGGAAATGCCACGAATGAAGTGAATGGGTTTATTACTGAGAATATTTGGCATTTACACTCAATTAAGGTGGCTCCTGATGGTTTTTAAACATGAATGCATAACTATATTAGACTAAAGTACTTAAAGGACCATCTGTACACGGCAGTCCTCGCAATTTTGATAAATCTTCGGCGGCAAAAAATTGCCGCCGATATTTCGAAGTTCGGCGGCAATTTTTTTGTCTCTATAAAATGACACTTTGACAGAGAACTGAATTATTTTATAGTATTCTCTTGCTTTACTGATTAAAAGTGTTTGATATTCGAGGAAACGTTGTTTCACACACAATAACATTGAGACCAGCTATCAATCTTTTAGTTTTAACTTTGTTACACTACGGACGTTGTTCTAAAATTGTTGGTACATAGCAACGTTAGAACAACGTCGTGTTCCGGCAGGTGAGGGTAAAAAATGAATCCTAAAACAAAAAGTAAACATTACTTATAAGCAGAATAATAAGAGAAAAACCTCAATGACAAAGATAACTTTCACTTTTTTAATACATATATAATAATTATATATATATATATATATATATATATATATATATATATATATATATATATATATATATATATATATATCTATATCATCGTCAGTTTCTGATTATATGTCCATCGTCAGTTTCTGATTCGGAAAGTGGGTTATGCTATGTATACATGATATAAACGTATTGACAGTTCTGCTGAACAAAAGCATAAACCATTGTAAAAAGTTAAAAAAAAGTGTAAAAAACGCGATAATTTACCTTTAATTTCGTCTCGCTTGATCGAAGCACATGGACGAAACCAAACCCGTCGTTACACGTGGCCAGCGGTGTGTATGTGTGGTGGAACTTGAAGTTACCTGAAGTATATCAAAACTACTTTCGATGTATTTTAAAATAAGCCACAAAAATAAAAGTGTTTCACAAAAGAATAGCTCACTTTCGCGAATTATTTTCTGTGAAGTAAACTACAAATAATTAAAATCATAATCATATGTTCATACTTGGAAGAATTAATCGAATTGAGAAGGCAGTGAAGCATCATCAGTGACACAAAAATTCGTCGGCGGCAAAAAAATTGCCGCCGATAATTTAATCTTCGGCGGCATTATCGGCGGCAATTGCCTTTTGCCGCCGAAAATTGCGAGGACTGCACGGTACGATTTGTCGTATACGATTGTCATCTTGGTGTATGTGATCAAAACTGTACACGCATGTCAACATTCACCATCGAATCAGAAACAATAATTATGTTGTGTGCAAACAATTGCATACGCCAGTACGACAATCGTATACAACAATGTATGCCAGAATGACAATCGTATACGATGAATTGTATCGTGTAGAAGGGCCATAAGGAAGCCTAGTTAGTAAGTACTCGTACTTACTCGTACCAAGACGAGTCAGGGGTGTGACACAGGCAAGTCTTGTAGTTGCATTTTTCTTAACTGGTTCCAGTCGGTTTATCACACTTACAATTTTCCTTCACTATAACTTTAATATGTCATCCAATTAATGTAGTGTAAATGCCAAATATTCTCAGTAAAATATCCATTCACTTCATAATGGCATAATACCACCATCATATAATACTGAACTTGTTGCCAAGCTCCTGTCATAGGACTCCATAATCCCAAGAGCTGTGGCTTAAATTCCAGCTACTAAAACTGTTAGGCCTTGAAGTTATATTTTATTAACAACCCATCTCACTCAAAGTTTTCCTTCACTATAACTTCAACATTGTCATAATTAAGTGCCAACCAGCAACCAGTTTCTCTTAGAATTAAATCAGTTTAATTGCTTTGATGAAGAGCAAGATTTAATATAATAAACAGTTCTAGTACAGTAATATTGGTGCATTTCCCTTCAGCTTCAGGGGCTTAACTGGCTCATAAGACCTTTTTCAGCAAACTTTCAAAGGTCTTTTATGAGCAATTGACGAAAGCTGATCAATATAAATGTTTCAACAACGACTCACTCGACGAATAATGTCAATGGCGTCCAAAATTAATGGTGATTCGCAATTAAGAAAACACAGATTTAAGTATTATTAAACATTAAGACTTAAGAGAGCAGTAGATTATCACCAAAGTCATTAACAAATTATATACAACTCACCAGTCGCAGCAATCACGCGCCCCAGATACGCTTTCCAGCCACCTTTAGGCGGTTTGACCGTTTGACAACTGCTTTCATGTGAAAAACAACAGTGATCAACTGCATGCCTTCTTTCTTCGGATTAACGAGCATAATCGCGAACAAAATCTTTAGCAAGGATAGTCGTCTAGTTGGTAGAAGTCCAGTGGATCAATACGTATTTCATCTCGCTTCTAGATAGGTTTCATACGAGAAATAAAGTTATAAAGATACGAGCTTCTCTTCGCACGCAGAACATGTAAAATCGCGAAGCGACGAATACGAAATATTGCGCCATAACATCACGTGTCACTCTGACACGTGCTATGTTAGGGAATAAAGTACGGTCGGCATTTTGATACCATGTTCAGAGAGATTTTAACAAAGTTGTCAGCTTGGCGGAGTCTGAGGATTTTCAGTATTATTTTAGACCAGATTGGTGTAATGTTAGACAGATTTGGTGTGTAGACAACCATATATAAAGACAATGATGCATTCAATTTCATTTATGATATTAGTGAAATCAGCTATTCAGTTGTTTTTCATGCATTACTAAAACAGAATACACATAGTTCATAATTATTCAAATATTTTTGAATAGAATAATTTTATATATTTAATTACCAATTTTTACCTCAACTTATCCACAAATAAAGAAAAACTAATACAATGACTCCAAGAAAGAGCATAATAACTCCAACGAAAGAGTGCTATGACTCTAACAAAGAGTCCTCGGACTCCAACAAAGAATGCTTGTGACTCCAACAAAGAGTGGCTATGACTCTAACAAAGAGTCCATCGACTCCTCCAGGAGTCTTATAAACTCCTAGAAAGAGTTCATGGAGTCCACTAAAGTGTCATTTTGACCCCATGTTGGGGTCAAAACAACCCTTAGAGTCAAAACCACTCCTTGAAGAGTCAAAATGACCCTTCGAGTAAAGGTGCTGAAATGACTCCTTGGGGTCAAAACGACTCTTTTGAATTTACAGTGTATATATAAATATATATATATATATATATATCAATATATATAGTAACAATATGTACAGACACGTGTTTCTCTGTTCCATCAACGGTCCATGAACAACATCACATTCGTTTTAGTATATTTGCACCTGTTTATCAGTTGTGCACTCTTGTTTACGTAATTTATACCTAAAAATAAGATTAAAAAATGAGATAATTTCGATTTGGATTATTCACTGAAAAACATCCCAACAACCATCCACAGGACACTTATTTGAGAAGTTTATTCAAAAAGTTGAAAAGTGTAATTAAACGCATGAGGTGGAAGGCTCACTTTTTCCTTAACGGCAACAAAAACTCGACCGAAAACAATTCTTTTGGACTTCCTTCAACAAAACACCACCTACAATTCAAGAAATTAAACCTTTCGAAGTATGACGTAATTAACCCAATTGAAAACATCAAATTTCAAAACACACAAGACCCATTTCAACAATCGTTGGCAAACGATTTAAAGAAAATTAACTCGTCATCTAACATTTTCATTTTCGCCGACAAAACTAGAAATATTTATACAACACATACAACAAGCTCCCACATGATAACATAACAAAAACATATAAACATGGATCAGAGGACTCAATAACACAGATTGACAAAGAACTAAAACATATTTCGAACAAACTAAATATCAGTGATAGAATTGAACAGACAAAAAAACGCGAAGCATTTATTTCACTCAAAGACCACAAAGACAATTTCGAAAACAACCCAACCTGCCGATTAATTAACCCAGCAAAAAACGAATCTGGTAAACTGAGCAAGGTATTTCTTGACAAAATTAACTCCGAATTTAGAAAAACTTTAAAGGTAAACCAATGGAGAAACACGCAAAACTTAATTGAATGGTTTGAAAAACATCAACGAAAAAACAGACATACTTTTATTTCATTTGACATTGTCAATTTCTATCCTTCAATTTCGAAAATTTGCTCGACCAAGGAATATTTTGGCCAAAACTTTGACTAAAAATTAACGAAAACGAGATTTCTGTCATCAAGCATGCTAGAAAATCACTTATTTTTTAACAACGAAAAACCATGGACCAAAAAAGACAGCCAGAATTTATTTGATGTTACCATGCAGGGTAGCTTTGACGGCGCCGAAATCTGCGAACTATTGGCCTTTTCATTTTAAACAACCTAGGAAAAACGTTTTGCAAAGAAAAACCTTGGCCTTTATAGAGACGACGGATTGGCTATATTAAAAAACAAAACCGCACGATTGGTAGACAAAACAAGAAAAGATCTACACAAAATTTTCGAACAGTTTGGACTCAAAATCACAGCAGATGCAAATTTACACGTAGTAAACTTTCTAGACGTCACTTTCGACCTTCACAATGGAAAACACAAACCTTTTAGGAAGCCCAATGACGATCCATTATACATAAACATGCAATCAAACCACCCACTGCACCTCATAAACATGCAATCAAACCACCCACTGCACCTAGCATTTTGAAACAATTACCAACATCTATAAATAAACGCATTTCGCTTCTTTCATCAGACAACCCAACATATCGAAGAATCTGCACCACTGTACCAATAAGCATTAAGGCACAGCAATTTTAACCAAAATCTAAGTTACACACCGCAAACCTCACAACAAACGCCACGCAGAAACCGACAAACGGAATATTATTTGGTTTAATCCACCATACAGTAAAAAATGTCAAAACAAACATAGGACGCAATTTCCTTAATCTTATATACAAGCATTTTCCACAAGAAAACAAACTACACAAAATTTTCAATAGAAAACACGCTAAAAGTCAGTTATAGTTGCATGAATAACGTCAAATCCTCAATCATGAGACACAATTCACACATACTCAGGAAAAACAAGCCACAACATGAAAACGCAAATAGTTGTAACTGCAGAGACAAGAGTAAGTGCCCACTTCCAAATGACACAAACAGCACCAAACACTACATAGGCATGACAGAAAGTAGTTTTAAAGAGCGATACAGAGACCATTTCAAAACCAAGTGAAATGAAGAATGAAGTCATTTCAAAACAAAATATATTTAAACGAAACAGAACTTTCGAAACATATTTGGAGTTTAAAAGAAAAGAAACAAGATTTCAATATAACCCGGGAGGATCAAAAAGATTTGGAAGAAAAACTTTGTATAATGAAAGCAGACAAACATTTCCTACTCAACAAAAGATCAGAAATAATTTCGACATGCCGTCATAAAAACAAATTTAAAATTAGCAACGCAAAAATTTGAGGAATGCATGCATTGTTTCGGCACCGACCAAACGCCCACGCGCCCACTACACCCACCTTTCGACCAAAGCTACTTAAGCGGCCATCAATATCGAAATTTTTCATTCGCCTGAAGATCGCCTTGCGTGAAACTGACAGTTGCGGCTTTTATCATTTTGAGGTAAGACCACTTTCACTATAAAATATATATAATATATATATATATATAAATAAATATATATATATATATATATATATATATATATATATATATATATATATATATATATATATATATATATATATATATATATAATATATATGCGCACTTCACGCTATCTGGATGTTCTGATTGCCGGTGTTGTCTCACAAGCGGTTTGTCAATGACGATCGCAAGTGTATAATTACCGAGTCAGACTCATTCAGATTGTTCCAAGCTACACTGATGAGCTGTTGTACAGCGAAACACGTGTCTGTAGATTGAATTATATATATATATATATATATATATATACTCGTGACCCGGCTCTCGGCACACTGTTATTTGGAAAGGAGTTATTTTAACTCCAAAAATGGAGTTAAAAAAAAACGTTCAGGTCAACTCTCTTTTTAGAGTTAATTTTAACTCCAGTACTTGTAACTCCAGTTTTGGAGTAAAAGTAACTCCAAATTATAGAGTCAATTTAACGCGCAAAATGGAGTTTGTTATAACCCCTTTATTGGAGCTGAAAATACTCTCATTTTCGGAGTAATATTTACTCCAATAAAAGGAGTAAATACAAAAAATTCAAACTACTCCAGTTTTAGAATCATATTAACTCCACCACCATTACTCCCACTTTGGGAGTTATTTAAATCCTGTTAAACAGATTAAAAATAGTTTTAGCTTCAAACCCTGTTGAACTATTCCCAACCTATTGCAATCAATGAAAATGCACAATTATATACTATATAAATTGATGGTCTTTATTGAATAATATAATAATAATATTACTAATATACATGCACTGACTGATGTTAATATAATATTGCATATATATAAACATGCATAAAAATAATTAAAATAAAGTAATGAATATATTCTATATTCATAAATAATAATTATAATTTAACTCTTTGAGAAGTTTGTTTATTTGGACTCTCTTTCTTGCTTCTGCAGTATTTTCCATGAAGATACACTCAAGGAAAAGATAGAGACTTTTTGCATTAGTGGGGTACTGCATATTAAATAAATAGTACATGCCAACAACAAGTGCCAAAGCAGTCACCAGTCCCATGTCACACAGCAACCGTCTCTTCAGTATCTAAGGCAAGAAACCAAAACAATAAGTTTATAAATTCTGAACTTGCATTTAATTATGATTTTTTTGCCCAGAGAGAGCAAAAATATTGCTCCTTATGTTCTAGGGATGTTCAGTATGAGAAAAATTAAAGAAAATATTTTCAAATATGCCAGAGAGATAGCAATCTTCTACCGATATACTAATACCATTTTAAGTGTTTTATCGAAGACAAATGTTGACAATTGTATACTACAAATCGTATTGAGTAAAACAGACCTTTACACACGCACTTGTGTTAGGAATGACCAGTACATTTAATATTTGGAAACATTTAGTGAATTGGAATCTTTCTTGCCAGCTAAGATGGCCAACCAAATTATAACTAGCAGAAACTCTGAATTGTGTCCCCAAACCAGTATTATCATTTGGTATGTCTAAAATTTCCATATACCAAGAAATTCTAGTGTGACAAAGTCATACCGACAAATCAATGGAATTCAATACTTTCAATATTTTCAGTATGCCCGTATTAACCATTGGCTACGCCTACATTATATTAAATGTGACTTGCAGCTTGGTCATTTTAACATGGTAAACTGTTTGCTACCCAAGCTTTTAGCACAAACTCAGAAAATGTTTCTGGTTACTGTTACAGAAACATTTTCTGTATATATATATATATATATATATATATATATATATATATATATATAATATAAATATATATATATATATATATATATATATATATAAATATATTATATATATATATATATATATATATATATATATATTATATATATATATATATATATATATATATATATATATATATATATATATATATATATATATATATACGAAAGTATACAATGTGCCCTACCGGCTATCACCATATGGCTTTATGGTAACTGTGGACTTGGGACCCACTATGTACGGCTATATATATATATATATATATATATATATATATATATATATATATGAATATATTAGAACTGGTGAAGTGACGGCTTGTGAAATTATATGTAATATATATATCTGTACTGTAGATATGCATCAAGCCTATATACCTCAGAAAAATTTTCTGAGTCCCTGACGGGAATCGAACCCGTAACCTTCTGATTGCCGGTGAGACGCTCTAACCATGAGCCACACGAACTCAGATGGAGAGCGAAGGTTAATTAATGGTCCGATGTGATATGTGTGATATGCTACTCTTTCGAGTCTCAACGTATCGTGTTAGGTTAATATTAACTGCAAGTTAATGAACACGATACGTTGAGACTCGAAAGAGTAGGCAAATCACACATATCACATCGGACCATTAATTAACCTTCGCTCTCCATCTGAGTTCGTGTGGCTCAATGGTTAGAGCGTCTCACCGGCAATCAGAAGGTTACGGGTTCGATTCCCGTCAGGGACTCAGAAATTTTTTCTGAGGTATATAGGCTTGATGCATATCTACAGTACAGATATATATATTACATATATATAAATATACCTCGGCACCAGCGGGAACATTTTCTTGCGGCCGTTCCCGCTGTAACACATGCGCTTTTCTCAATCCCACTACAGTTATTACTGCCCCCAAATTCGACCACACAATCCGTCATGCTTTTTCATGCACGTCCACCAACATAATTTATTGCATTTCATGCGATAAATGCCCTAAAATCTACATCGGTGAAACTGGGCGACGTCTTTCAGACAGGTTTGCTGAACATCTTCGTTCCGTGAGGATCAATGATGGTGACAAACCTGTAGCCCGCCATTTCAACAGCTCCAACCATTTGGTTTCAGACATGAAAGTCTGTGCCATCCTTCCCATACTCCGGTGGCAACGATAACCGCAAGCGTCAAGAGAAGCGTCTCATTTTTAAACTTGGCACCACACATCTCTCTTGGTCTTAACGAACGTTTTTCTTTTATTTAATTTACCACAAGTTTTTGGTTATTTTAGTTTGCTTGGAACCTTTATTATTATTAATTTTTTATTATTCGCGTATGCACTTTCATTCCTTTTCATGTTTTTGTTTCTTATGCTAATATTATCGCCTAATCCCCTTGAATATTGGACCTGTCATTTCTCCCGCCCCCCTCAGTCTGCTTGCTGATCGACTGTTAAAAATAGCAAATGATCTAACGTTTCCCATCTCATTAATTATTAGTTTGTTTATCTCCCGTGCATTTGATTGGCTACTTTCTACTTGTGACACCCTTTTGGCATATATATAAGCCCTATTTATTTCATTTCATCTCGTCTTACTCTGATGAAGGGCTCCGCACGAAACGTCAGTATCTCGTCACTAAATTCTTGGCAGTTTACCACCTTTTCACTTTGCTATATATATATATATATATATATATATATATATATATATATATATATATATATATATATATATATATATATAAAGGATTTATGGTGAAGGAAAATTTCCAGTTTTGGAATACATACATTTTAAGACCAAACCATGACTAGTTGCTGCATAAAATGCAACTTCAAGGCCTTCCGGCTGGAATGGAACACGTGATCCTGCGATGCTAGTGCAGTGCTCTGACCACTGAGGCCGTTGCCGAGAGCCTAGTCATGAGTTTCTGTTTTTTATAGTGGTGGTAATGTATCAGTCAAATCCAACCATGCCCATCCCCCCGGGACACCCAGTAGCGTAACGTTATATCAGGGGGCTCCCGGTTCAAAATTTGTGAAGGCCCCCCTAGCACGAGTGCCGAAGGCACTAGTCGAGCGCCGTATGCTACTCTAGAGTCTCTGAAAATGCCATTTCCTGGATTTGGGGGAAGATTTTACAAAATTCTGATGGTCAGAAAACAACATTATACTGTAAGTGCATATCAAAATTTACAATTTGTTTAGAAATTAGTACGAAATACACTTGCTGTCTTGCTCTGTCTTGCTGCTTGAAAAATAACCATCCGCCATATTGAAATTGGAAAAGTGACCAAGCCTTCGGTATATTGTCGTATCACAATCGCCAAATGTCGTACACGTCACCATGTTGCACGTGAAGGAGAAGCAAAAAGCATATCACACACATCAAATGGTATAATTTGTTGTTGTGTTTGCATCGCGTTTTTCGTTTCTCAGAGGCCACTATCCCTGCGCGGAATTTGTTTTTTGCAAGCGGGAAGGGGGGGGGGGGGGGGGGGGGGGGGGGGGGGGGGGGGGGGGTGGGGATCTATCAGCCTGTGCTTATAAGGCTAGCATTGGGAAGTTGGGGGCATCAACAGACCCCGGATCCGCCCGAAACTTTGCTTGGGGGTCCGGGCGCATTAGATAATACCAGTTATCTGAGCCTTGTTCCCCTTTGGGCAGCACCAAAAGGCAGCAGGTCCAGGGGGGTTAGGTGCAATTGAATTTGCCACTCCCCCCATAGCATTGGCATGTTGTTCGAGTGTGGATTCGATCATGGAGGAGTTTAAGGTCCTTAAGTCTAACAGACCTTACGGGTAGACAAAATTTAGCAAAGATATGACATACCTAGGAGGGTAAAGGATTTACACCAGTGCCTTGTAAATAGTTTTTATATATATAATTTGATATTATTGCTGTTTATTGCTTTCATGTTTCTGCCGGGGCGGGGGATTTGCCACACAGATTTATTTTGCCTCATGCTAGGCGGGGCATTTTGGCACCTGCATTTCATCCCACTGCGTGGAATTTAAGCATCATTTTGGGAAATATTGTCAAATGCCCGGGGGGTTGGCCGGGAGGGGGGATGGGCACGCTTTGGGATTTGACTGATACAAAATCCCGGGATAAGATTCTGGGTATATTATAGGAATAATGGGGGAACATCAAAGATAGCTTTCAGATTTTATTTGAACGACTCATACCTAGTATATGTTTTACTTTATTACTGTAATGTTTATAAATACCAGTCCCCCCCCAGTTGCTCTGGTTGGACTAACTGGAGTGGTAACATGTATGTATAAAACTGGTCATCAATACACTGTACACCCAGTATTTTTTATATAGGAAAAACATTCTAATTATTTAAAAAGTTGGTTAATTATATTACATATGTACTGGCCTGTAGTGGTCAGAATGCCTACATGCAATATATTATTTATAGACTAAAATGTATTTTATGCATTGGTCATTTATGTATGTGCTCTTTGGCCAATCATAATCAAAAAATTATTACCTGAGTAGTAAAATCAAACTGAAACTTACGAAATAATGAAACTCAATAAACTAATTGGGTCTTGCACTTCGGCTTATTTTCTTTGTGATGATAGCAGGAATGGCAAAATTGCAACTTTCATCTAGAATATGTAAGAAGCAAGAAACAACCTAATTAAAATACAGATTAAACATTGCAATATTTAAGCACAAGTAGTGACTTATTATATATAAATACATGGATATATCAAGCTAAAATCCTCAGAAAATGAGTCCCAGACAGTTTCCCAAGCTTTACTATTTACTAATATTATACAGTAAGTGACTGTCGCATATACTATATGACTAACAATTAGGTCCACCTGAGGAGTCGATGGATGGATTATCGGTGAAATATTTACCCCGTAGCCGCGGATAATTATTATTATTCTTACCGAATATTACTCGCCGGCGAGGTAAATATCACCGATAATCAACCGAGACTGAGGTGACTATTTGTTTTATTAGGTAGAAATTCACAGGTGACTATCAGAGAGAGAAAAATGGAAAGAAGGCAAGGGGGAAATGTTTTAATTATTTTATTTGTTATTATCCGGAAGTCGCGCGCATTCGTTTGAGAACATATGATTTTACGTAATCACATTCAACAGGGAATATTAAAACGAAACCATCTTGCAAGTAGACGGCCAGAATCGTGCTCTCAGAAAAAGCGATTTTTTGCTGGTCAGATTCAAGCAGAACTACCAGAGTGTAAGACTGGAGTTTAAAGCTTGAGTTAACATAAACGAGCAACCCAGTTGAAAGATGGCAGACGGGTGTAAATAAATAAAAAAATAAAAATATAAAACTTGTTTTTGCTTGTTTACATAGTATAGTACAAAACCGACGACTTCACTTTTGTCCAGCTTCAAAGTTTCCCTTGTCAATCAGCAGTTTTTTAGCCAGGTTGAAGCAATGACCTTTTCAGCAGATATGGTTTAATTGGGTGTTTCTTGGCAGAGCCGAGTAAAATAACTCGGTGGGATAATTCTGTGTATATATCCAGCATTCTTTATCATCGGTTACAATTTTTTGGATATAGTTTCACACGGCTGGTCAATGTTTTTTTCTGAACTGGTATCACCGCTATTTTTCCTTCACTGACGGAGCCTGCTTGAGGGATAGGAACTAAAACTTAGTGTTTTATTAGCACCATATTTGAATAAGTAAATACACTGTCACAGATTGGACATTTGTTTGTTGTACGGAGGAATGACGGTCAAGACATGCAGGCTTGGACTGACAAACAACTGATTTTGTTTTTTGTTTTAAAACAGTCTGCCGTCTTTTTTCGGGCAGAGTACGTAAAATATTGAAAAGCATTTGTTGTATATCTTCGACAACCATGAATTAATAAGCTTTTAAATGTTGTCTTAAATGTTTGTTGTTCAAAGTATATTTGTTAAATAAAGTTTTTTCCACAAAATTACTTTTTTTGTTTTGAATCGGTGTCGCCGATTGCCGTCCTACAGAACCACCATCAAGAGTTTTATAGCTATTGAAATTAGAATAAAGTTCTTATATTCTTACCCTTCGAAAACGTTTAAACTCTTATATTTAGTTGTTTCTATTAGTTTGTTTTTGAATAGCCCATTTTCTTTAGGTTTCATTCCCCTTTTTCGTACGTAATTATCGATAAATCGAGAAGGCCGCCATTTTTAAATCGCTGTGAAAATGTTAATAGGTCACCTCGGCGCGGAGGTGACTATCACAAAATAGGCCCGTCCATCTCGACCAATCCACGGCACGAGAAACGTCTATAGTCACCTGTCAATTTCTTACTAAAATGCAAATAGTAGCAATCAAAGCTAGTACCCCTCGCCCAGACCGGCGCGGAAGCGCCTTCCAGCACCTGAAGGCGCTGGGGCGAGGGTGTGATAATTCTTGACGGGGTGGTAGAATGTCCGGGTCGTGTTACAATGTCCGGTCGTATATGGGGAAATTAGTATTCTGCGAAATGTTTGTTGCGGAGTGCCGATATCCAAATATAGGTTATCCATCATACCGGACACATATCGGTTGTCTTAGGTTGCGATTGACGTGTCATCGGGGAATAAAGTAGGTTAAACAAGGATATTTATGGTTCTAACAAGGATATTTATCTAAGGTCGTGAGCGGGAACATGTTGTGTTGTTTTACTCGAACAAAAACGTGAAATGAGTAATTTAAATAACGAATGGCAGGCAGAAGCTGCACGAGCAGAAGAACGAGATTGGGGACAATCCGTTATTAAAAACAAAACCTCAATACTTATTCTGTAACAAAACCAAACACAGCAAGAAGGATTGCGACAGAAACAAGTCCAAAGCGACTCGAAGACGATTATCCAGTCATTCGCAGTGTTTATAATAATACAGAATAGTAAGTGTCATAGTTCAATATTTTGAAATATACAGTATGTTTATTCTGTGCTTGATAATGAGCCTATATATAGTAGACTATAGCTGGTGGATTTCAGTTGTTTATACGACCTGTGGCCCTGGCCTACAATTTTATAGATATATTTAAACAAGCATAAAATGTGATTCTGAGTCCTGGGAGCAGGAATCGAAACCTCCGTAACTCAGTTGGAGGAGTTGAAGCTGGTTACAAATTCAAACATAAAACATTCGGTTGATTATTATGGTATAACAGTTACTGCTCTATTCGTAAGCTTTGCATTCACCTACAGCATGTGTTATATATATAAACACATCCAAGCATTGCTGTTTATAATATAGTGACTAGCCGTATTGATAGGCTAGTGCCAGCTTTGTACATATACCAATTGAACCAGTACATCATTGTATTCATTCTCTCCATCGGAGTCTTTGATGGGATCAATGGTTAAGAGTCAACCGGCAAATCAGCAAGGTTATAATTTTTTCAACTGGCAAATAATTTTTTCTGAGGAGGCTTACCGATCGTCCATGTATTGTATACCTGGTCTATATTCCATAAACAATCTGTGTTTAATCCATCCATTAATGGAACATGTTAGGCTTACAGTAGCTGGGCCTAGTGGCCATAACATAACTTATTGTGTCTGTTGGGGGAATAGGGCTTGGACAATGCTTGGGGGTCCCTAGGGCCGGCTTGTAATGTAAAATATCAGCTTATATAGGATAGATCATATATTGAACTATTGGGTGATGATATATTTTTGGATATATATTGATAGGAGATTGAACAAAGTACTGCTGTCAGCTAGAATCAATGTCAAACAAGCGAGCTACTCTGCAACATTGGTTATATATGGCATATGGTGAATGATAATTTAGATACTTATTAGTACACATGTATGCCAATGTTCTATTGGTTGCACATACATTGGTTTTTGTATTAATAACTTCATCAAGAATATGGTATATTGCACCTGAGGCATTTATTTATTTAGTATATTATTAGTTTTATTAATAAAAATACAATAATATTTATGGTAGCCCCCTCCTTACAATGCTAAGACTGGTAATAATGGGCGTCTTGTTTCCTAACAAATTACAGTCAAATATAAACACATTATTTATGTACTGTACAATGTTACAAAAACTAATTTGAACTCAAAAGTTGGGTGTGTATAAATCAATGTACATTAACTGGATAACAGTTTACAAGTCCCCCACTTAGAAAAGATACAGTTTTTCCTGCCCTGCATTGAGACCGTTAGAATTTATCAACTTTCTTTTATATAATCATGCACACCAACAATCAGGGTAGATCGAATCCCTAATACGTGTTAAATACCCAATTTGAATAGACCCCGTAGACCTTTTGAAACAAATATGATTTTTTTTTAAAAGTGGCCTGGCGACTTGCACATTGTCTGATAAAGGATGCACTTTCTTCCTTCAACAGCCTTAGATGTCTCTTTATACTATACTACTCAGTTGATTATTTATTCATGTGGAATTATCAATAGTGTCAGAAACAAGCAAGTAGACTTCCCCACTATTCTGTTTATACTGCAGCACCCAAAAATTAAAACGTTTGGGCTATATAGTATATTTAGTTTGATGTTCTGATGAAACAATTAAATTCAGAGAACACGACACAAAGCTCTCAGAGAATATTGACAAATTGTTCCCAGTTTTGGCAATATGAATGATCTATGTTTATACCTAATAGCATAGCGTTCTGGCTATTAATAGCTCAAAAATGCAGACAAAACAATACCAAAGTTAACTCACAAATGTTTGAAAATGAGTGGTTTGCTTTGAGGTTGCAGGTTGGGAATTTTGCAGGTTGGGGGAATTTGCAGGTTGGGGAACATGCAGGTTGGGAATCTTTGCAGGTTGGGAAATATGCAGGTTGGTGAACTTGCAGGTTGGGAATTTGCAGATGTTTATTCTCTTGGTTGTTTGGGTGCGTATGGTTAATATCTGAAGTGAATACAAGAGGTTTAAATGCCATTTTCTAATTCATGAATACAAGTTGTTTTTCATAGACAATCTTTTTTTAGTTCAGCCACGGTCTCTTCATAAAATTAAATTAACCATTATCCACCTTAAGTTTACAAATCGCTACTGAATTAAGGATAATGGTTAATCTAATGGATATTGTAGGGGTTAGAACCCAACCCTAAATAAAATGCAACATGGTCTCTCCCTTAAATTAACTTATTAATCCTTAAGTGTACTAAATTGCTCATGAAATTAAGGATAATAGTTAAATATAATGTGTTCATAAAGAATCAACGCATTGCGTTTTAACAGTCAAGTCTCTCTTATTAGGTCTACAGCGGTATGGTTGTGTCTGTAAAACTTGCTAGGCGGATGGTTAGGGTTAGAAAACTCAGCTAGGCGGGTGGTTAGGCTTAGAAAACCTCCCTAGGGCTGAGGGTTAGAAATCATTGCAAAAGGTGGGAGGCCAGGGTTTAGCGTTTAGGGTTAGGGTTGGTGATAAGGGATTGATGTTGTAATGTGTGGTTTAGGGTTAGGATTTTGGTTTTGGATTAAGGATTGTAGTTATATTAAACCCCAATACTATACCCTAATACTAACCCCAATTCTTTACCCTATCTAAAAAAAGATCGTCCAGGAAAACGACTACATATTCCAACCTGCAAAATTCCCTACTTGCAAATTCCCAACCTGCAACCTGAAAATTCCCAACCTGCAACCTGCAAATTCCCCAACCTGCAAACCTGAGTTTTATACACAAAGCCCTGCAAAACGAGGCTATTTTCTTTTGTGTATGGCCGCAAGAATTAGGGGTGAAAAGACGGACAAACCATGGATACTGACGTCATGTTCGACGGGTTGCTATTCAATAGTAAAAAAGAACGAAAATATGTACACGTAAGCCAACTGCGCCTATACATTTAAAAGTTTCAAACAGTAAGCGGGCGAGGGGTTGTTGCGTTATACGTATTTTCTAGTATAAATATATATATATTGTTAAATGTAACCTTTCACTTTGCATTATGAGTCTTGGTAGCTCAATGGTATAGAGCATGTCACTGTCAATTCAGAAAGGTTACAGGTTTGGGCCCTGTCCTGGAACTCTCTGGATTTCCTGATGATTTGAGCTTGAGACAATTGTCCCACATGTATAGTCTGAGCCGATATCACTTGGCACTGTTTGCCACGTTTTATTTTAATTCCAAATGAAAAAATCTATAATTAAAATAGATTTATACATACCGGTATGCAATATCACATGAAGAAATATTTTTTAAATGATACCAAATGTTTGATGTTATATACCAAATATTAGATGTGTGACAGCTGTGAATCGTACCAGGTTGTTGTAGTCTTGAGAACGAGTCACCAACAATAGTCTTTTAATAGTCAAACAATCACGTCAACAATAGTCCAACAAATAGTCAACAATAGTCAACAACAAATAGTCACCAAAAATAGTCTTTAATAGTCCCAACAATAGTCTTTAATGGATTATTGCCACGGTGTCCTGTCCCGGCGATGAGGACGTTGCAGACCAACTGTCGATAGGTTAATTACTAATTATTGCCCGCTGCAGATCGTGTAGGGATGGAGACGGTTACCTAGAGATCGTTAGCTATTACGTTGCGATCGTGCGACCGGTGCGATCGTGGATTTCATGCTGGGACTCACCGGAAATGACTGGAATCCGGACTTCCCGGAACCCCTAACGGTACTCTCTTCAATTCACGTGATCAGCAAGGGTCACCTCGTGAAACACGGGGAAGGAAAGACACACCAAAAATCAAAACACACAAATCAAAACACACGAATACCAAACAAATTAAGCCTTACTCACCCAGCGATTAAGCAAATACCTGAACAAACTTCCAACCGTAAGCACTGTGACCCACGACCAGTGCTCAAACAAGACTGTATAACATTTGTTGGCCTCAAAGGGGACTGGGTTGGACTGGACCGATAAATGACTA